>CABFPE010000041.1:161144-174229 GCA_900660155.1 Hofstenia miamia | reverse complement strand
ATATATATATATATATATGTATATATATATATATATATAATTTAATTAAGAGCTAATTGTAGACCAGACTCACTGTTCTAGGACTGGCCATGTATGCTGGCAGCTGAAAAATTCTTAGAGGGACTATATACATTATTATTTCATGGTTTTTGCAAGGAACATGTGTTGCAGAATTGTGCCATGCGTATTCTGGCAAAATGTATGAAGGTTGACAATCTAATTTTTTCAGTTTTACGGCTGCCATCATAAAAGTTGTTCATTGTTTGACAGTTGAAATTTCACCAGATGTTGTTATTACACCCACCCTTGATCTTGGAAATGATAACTGTTAAATAATCGCCTATATCAAATCACGATAAAAAAATACCGGCTTCACTGGTATAATGAAAGGAAAGGGGATGAACATTTAATCGGAATTGTATGCCAAGTTACGAAAATGTCAAGCAACATCGGTTGCAGTAGAGAGAAGTTTCTCTATGTTGAGAAAACTCTTAGCCTATGACAAAAATCTTAATCACAATGATATATGGAAATTTATGGTATATTCAATTCAATTCACTATCTCGATCCCATCCCTAGTTAAGTTAAATTCAATATTTCATTTTTCAAATTTTAAATCCTTTCAATGAGGGTGTTACCTGACTTTTTGTCTCGTGGAACTGAAGTGAATCTTGTCAAACTAAGTTTTATCTATTTTATATTTTAAAAAATCGATGCAGGAAAATTATAGATAGTTTTGTTAATAGCAACGAGAACAAAGCAAGTCAATTCAAATAGAAAAGGAATTTTAGACGTATCAAGCTGAAAAAATCATTATTTATTAACAATTATAAAGGAAGTGTATAATGCTATATCTCAATGGCATATAATGCCGGGAAAAAATTCTTGTTCCATGATCGGCTTGCTTATTAACATAGTTAAGAAGAAAGACTTCCTTTGGAATATATAAATTTAAAGCTGACAACATTACTTGCACATTGATTAAATTTTATTAAAGACATAATGTATTGTACAAATATGTCAAGAATTTATAAATTATATAAGTACCGCCCATCACGGAAATTCCTACTATGTTCTTCAATTACCAATTAATCCAGTTAATTATTTTTGTTAATGAAATTCCTGCACCCGGTCATGCCAAATCCGAACTAGGAAAATCCAGCTATGAAAGAGTTCACCTGGCTGTGAAAATATTTAACAAAGTAGTCAAATATACTGATTTTAAGAAATCTTGTGGAGGTCTACACCAATCTATTCATTGAAGTTGTATGTGATTCCAGCAAATTTGCACCTATTGCAATTATTAATTACTACAGTTTTTTTCATATACTAGTTATTTGAATATGTTTTTTAAGAGGGATGTGTGAATACAATTGTTTATAGAATTTTGCATGCTTAATGTATTATTTAAAAAGCCATGTGATTTTTTCTTCAAAGTGGCCATTCAACTACTTATGTTTATACGTTTTTAATGCGAGTAAATAAATAATAAAAAATCAAATAGATGTAATGGGATTGAGAGTATTTGTATTTGACAAATTCTAACAAATAATAAATCCAGTAAATTCAATTATGATTTATACTATTCAATTTGCGTTTAGTCTCCTATGTTTGATTGGCAGAAGATTGACTATTTGCTGGAATTCGGTGAATGGCTGTATACCAACGAGTATCCAATTAACGATGTGATTGATATTTTGGATTGGGCAGCAAACATACTGTTTAATATGAGATTTCATCTTCCAAAGCCTAAGCAAGGTTGGACTAGAATTATTCTATTACTATTTGGATTTAGAATGCTATTTTAATAGTGGTGAACTAAAACTAGAGGGGTTGTCCTCTCAGATCCTTGCTAAAATGTCTAAAAAGTTTGGCGCCATATGGAGTTTGATGTCAGCACACTACAAAATAGGGTGTGTTTTGCCCAGCCTCAAATTTGATATTCATAAGCAGCCTGAAGTGGCTCAAAGAGAATAAAAGTCGGTTGCTTTTCCTATTGTTCTATTGTAATTTTAACTATGAATTCTGCTTGCAAAATTTTTTGCATCAGTTTATTTGTATAGAATCAATCTATGAAATTTTCACATTATGCTATCAAACATGTTTCCTTTTGTCAAGAAAATGAAAGCTTCAATTACATTTTTATCTTTAGCAATATCTTGAAGACTAGAGATGAGGCACAATTCATTTTAAGTAAGAAAATTTAGGATGCTATATTTAAATCAAATTTTCAATTGTTAATTCGAATTCTAAATTTGTTTAAGTCAACATGAAGCTTCATTATCCTATCTTTCATTGTGCCAAGCCACATGCAGAGTTCACAGAAACGTCTGCTCTTATTCGATCCGAAACACCCCATCCACAGACGCTAAGAGAGTAAGTGGTTATCCACCTGCCAAAATTTTCACATTCTTTTCCTGTAACTAACCAGTTTTTGTCAATGAAGCAACTTCCACTTCCACTGCTGTGCCTTAAGCAGCTGATTGTAGCTGGTCAGCTATCGTCGTAAATATTTCTCATTTTCAAGAATTAGTAATGATTAGCTCTCCTCTAGGTTTTAGAGCAAGTACAAGTGGTTTGAGTTTTTATATCAGTTACATGATTTCATTTCATTCTAACACATTCCCAACGGATAGGGGAACTTGAACGGTAATGAACTGTTTGTGGCCATTTACATTTAGACTGAAACAGTGAAAGTTATGCCCCAATCCTCTGGGAATTGAAAATTGGAGAAAGCATGTTAATGACTGCCAATTCCCTTTAACAACTGAATTGAAATAAAATAAAAATTCGTCTTTTCGCGTTCCCAGGTCAATTAAAAGAATATCAACATTTTCCCAATAAAATAATGTCTGGTGATCTTTTTCTAAAATAGGTTTTTACTTGAAGGTTACTGTCTAAATTATTTATATTTCATATTCCGATATATTTCAATTTTATCTTTGGATTTACACAATATGCAAACGCAGTTAATCCAGATAGGCGGATTCTCAATTGAGATTCGCCCCCCCCCAAACAGCGAGGGCTAAGTTGCATTCTTCTAAAACAATAACATTCAGTATATGCAATGACTTCTTTATTCTGCTGATCTGAAACCATTAGAAAATATGTGACAAGTTTTGAAAACCTTCGTTGAGAGAACAAACCGTAAGAGTTGTTGTTGAATACGCCATTTTTTATGGCGTGAACCATGTAGCAAATATTCTCTCTTAAGTGAATTAACCGTTCATTCTAAGCTATTCACTCCAATTTTTTTATTCCTATCGTCGTGAATTTGTTTTTAAAGGATAAAGATTCATATATTATGTGAAAAATGTTATCAATCGATTTTACAATGACCTCATTCTATTCCCACCAAAACAGTCTTCTATACTGATTTAAAAATATAAAAACTAAAGGTAGTACGATGCATTCAAAGGTCTATTTTTGAAATATATTATTGTATACTCGTAATGAACGTGATTGAAATGCCCCTATTCAGAATATCTCACGGAAGCCCCTGTATACATGTTAGAAATATTGAGTATTTATTCGTATAAAATGGTAGCAGATTCTTAAATTATTTCCTGGTACACTGAAATGCAGACTATAGCGGGATGCACTGATGCGAATGATTAACTCCATACTTGTTTGCAGATGTTGTTTGTCAAAATCAAATAATTCCAACCGATTATGATCATTATGTTTACAAAGTAGTCCACTGAGCCGCATTTTGATTTGACGTTGACTTACTAGGTTCTGGGGGATTAGGTGCAGCTTGTGTGCATTTTGCTCAATTTAAATCACTTCTTTATTCCTAAAAAAATATCTCACATAAATTAGAATTAGCTTCCCCTGGGGAATGAGACAAGGGCGTGTCTCTAAAGAGTATAAAGGGCATTGCTCCGTTGGTGAGTTTTTATGAATTTCATAGTAGTGAACTTGTTGATTTTCAACAACGCATTTGGCTAAGGCATAAACAAAAATAATAGTTGATAATCGTTCTACATATCTGAATTTATCTACACAAGAAATCCGTTTTTAAATTTTCACTTGGGCTTAGGCTGGACTGGGCCGCTGATTTTTGTTATTTGGTTTTACACTGGTATTGGATCTAATTTCACTACATATTCAGTATCTTATGGCATTTATTGATTTTTACAGAGTTCTCATAGGACATTGAATTAGTTTTAATCAGGACGTGAACTTTTTGCTCTATCTTGACTTGAGCTGCACTTCAACCTAAATTTTTGGCCATTTGTAACTATGAACCACAGATCGCAAGGCATTTGAAAACGATCTGAGAACCCTCGCCCTCGTTTGTTATGATTGGCGCTTTTAGAGAAAAACTCTAGTTATGCTAATTGTGCAGAGAATTTTGTGTTGTGTCTAACATTTCCTTAAATGCTGTCTGCAGTTTTTCGTTTAAAATATTACATCCACTTTACAAATTTCAAATGCTATTCCTAGTTTTAATATTCATTATTCTTTGGAGTGGATACAGAAATCACACAACGGAGGGGAAATTACTCCCTAATATATGTACTATAGTAAATGCAGGCCAAATGCGAGGTTTCTCAAAGGAAATGAGGTGTCCCATTGGAAATTGGGAATTCCTATATCATGTGATGAAATGGAACAAGTGCTAAATGAAATGATTGTATATAGGACGAGGTTGGGCAAACATTTTAAAAAATTTTCGCGTTTTGGGTGAAATTTTTACCGACTTTGTAGTCATCCTCTCTACTTATAAAATTGTCTTCTATTTAGATTTAGTTATAATCGTACAGCGATATACATCTGCTTTAGATATTTAAATTGATGATTAATCCAAAACCGTTCGAAACTTTATGGTTCCTAGAATATGACTATGTAATTCCAAACCTCCCCATGACATCATATTTCTAATTTTGAAAAATTTTGTTTTAGTATTGAACAGCATTAAAAAATGTTTTTTTATTGTAAATAGACATAGTAATCAATATGATAATTTTGTTTTATGTATGAATATTTTGAAGATTATTTTTCATTATAAAAGCTGAAAAAGATTCTAATTAATGCTAATTCTTACAATTTTTAGTGATTTATTTATCAACATTCACTTTATAATAATAGATTCTGATATATTAATGCATATTACATATGTTGTAAAAGTATTTCTAAACTGTAATATAGTGCATTCATCAAATAGACTTCCTCAAGATTTCACTTTAATTTGCAATACGTCATGATCACAAGATTCTAATAGTAATTTTTAAGCATCTATAAAGAGTACTTGGAATAGAATATAAACAAATATACTGTCATAATGCATGTGTTCAGTGGCAGCAAAAGCGCTCACTACAAAATGCAACTTTCAGAAATAAGCTTCCTAGATATTATCATTTAACCATCAAAAGTCCTCTTAGTTAGCTAATATACTGAGCAATAAATGCAACTCGTTCTCCCTGACCGAAATTTGTTTCGTCGCCACTGCATGTATATGTAGGAAACAGTTAAGTTTTATAATTTATAACATTCACAGAAGTTTAAAAGTCGAGAACTCTTTGTGGTTAATATATAATGGCCTTGCAATAACCACAGGCAACTAGATTTCTTTTCATAAGAAAGATTACCACAGCCCATTCTGATAAACCTGAACGCATATTTTCAATACTTTTCATAGCATACTTTTTATTCAAATTTCGAAATAGCCATTGGATGACCAATTAGTTCATAGGACAGTTAGATTAGATGAGACGAGAAGGATGGACCGTAGGAAATAAAAGTCAATTGAACTGCTCGGTTGAAAGATTTTCAACCTTCAATAGGATTGCAGAGCGAGTAGCCATAAACAAAAATTAATGACACTAATTAACAAGGTCATGTTGTGTTTGAAACTAATCAAGAGCATTAGCTATCGCCTTGTAAATCATTGCTTGACGTATGCAAAAATACAGTTTTTTTCTTCCATTTATTTAGCATGCAGACAAAAACATTTAAGTGGGAGGTATGTTATTGTTAGTTGAACCTTTTGTTTTTTAACTGGTTTTAATTAAATCAAATAGAAGTTGTTGATGTTCTACTTACACTTTTAATTGAACTATTTTTTCATTATCTGCTGTATATCACATTAATTGAAAACTAGGGTATGTTAGACCCGAGGACCTCGCAATAGTAATCTATAATAACTATTGCGACGTCCTCGATTAGACCATAGCTGGAAGCTGTCAGAAGTTTGGGTTTGCTGTTCAAACCAGTTGCTGTCAAAGACCTTGACCAGCCTTTCACCGAGCAGATTGACGACTCTTCAATTATACTCTCAACTTTATAGAAACCCAGTAAGGGAAAATAATTTATCAACGTTTATTTCTTCCCAATTAAAATATGTTTGCCGTTGTAAATGACGCTAACTTTCTCTTTCTGGGGCTGGTACAATTTGTACCGTACAAAATTCTTTGTTGCACATTGTTGCGAAATATAGAAAGCTCGCCTCCCTTAATTGAACGCATATTAGCACAGTGTATTAGTGACAAGTTCTTTTTATTGTAGAATTTACCCTATTCGAAATATACTGGCTGGTATCCTTTACTGGAGACTTGTTCGACTATGCACTCCCAAGATTCATTTAATATTAACATGCTTTAATGATTGTTGAAATTCTTAAAATTATTTTAATGCTTTTCAGTGTTCTTTTATTGTCGCAAGCTGCTTTACACTCATGCCTAAGTTCCGGTTGAGTTGCACACTGGTTTTTATTCAAACGTATTAAATATAAAAATTGCATAAAAAGTGTTAAAAATGCATCATGCAGTCATTTTTAAGAGGGCATTAAATTGTGGATGTTATACACATTTTGCTACCTAAACTTCATTGATTGATTCATTATTTTTAACCTTTTCTTTATACGCAAAGAAGTCTTGTTTAATTAAGAGTCTTTACAAATGTAAAATGTTTAAATTTTATTTATTAGATGTTGCTCCTTCAAAAGCTTGTAAGTATTTTGCTTCTGTGTGCATGACCATTTTCTAAGAGTTGTGGAATATATGTATTTTATGTGATATTTCAAGCAATATAATTATAAAACGATAGAATTATTGCGAGTTGCGATTTTATGATTTAAATGTTTGCTCTTAGAAATTCTGCATGAGTTCTCAATTTTGTTTAAAATCTATATTCTGAACCAAAACTTTTGCAGAGGAACATTTCTGGAAGAGAATATTCCTGTGGGATCTGTCAATCAAATTAGAACTGTTCTTTTTAAGTCGCGACATTCTATTCTCTAACCAAGGTCTTTTGAAGAATGTTTCTTTGCAAAACCACTGATTTTGATGAGATGGATTTGACAGGCCCAGTTAGGCATTAAGAAATTTTAGCTTTCATTAAAAATGTTAATGTGTTTGAAATTGCTGGATCAACTTTCACGCACTCTGAAGTACAAGTGGAAATCTTGAAAATGGTTTCATTCTACTTCACATTTTTAAATTGTGTCTAGACTGGCTAACTTTAACAATTACTTAATTTTACTATAAAATATGAGAGGAAATTATAATATTTCTTTAGTGAAATTCTGATGGAATTCTTATAATAAATACGCGCCATCCATTCCTTTTTCTTTCTGAACTTCTTAATTTAAAATGTAAAGTTCTGCATGGCTTGTTGTTCTTTGTATCTGCATTTTCAAAAGTATCTTGTTTCATTTTCCCTTTTTAATTATTTCTTAGAAGTCAACAATGTTTCAAATCTTGTAAATTCAGTTCTTGTAAAAAATCTATCACTCGGCATAAGCATCATTCATTGTCAGTCAGTGAGATTAGTGTTTGCAATAAACAATAGGATTAAATTTGGGAAGCTATAGTTGATGCAAAGATATGTAAATATATATCACTGTTTAACCCTATCTTACCTGGGGGCTGATTTGACCACCCCCTCCTTCCATATTTTAGATATAACTCAGAGACCGTTTTTTAAATAAATTATTTTTCCATGACTTTTTTCTTTAATTTGTTCTGCAAATTTTGACAAAGATTTTGCAGATAAGGTCAAGGATTACAAAGTCATAGCGATTTTAAATAAACTCAGTGAGAAACTTACATTTTTTGAGTTTCAAAAATATCAATTTTATACGTAAAGGCTATTATAAATTAAAACCAATGCATAATTTTCAATGCAAAATTATAATTAAATGTATTCTATGTTATATTTGCATTATGGGCCATTCCTTTGATTCCTATTTTGTAATATTTCTAATATTTTGTGCAATAATGAGAAGTTTAGAAAATTTGATACATAACCTAATTAATATGTGCATAATTTGCATATTTATTATCATATCACAAAATGGTTGTGCCAAGATATACCTCATATGGCAAAGTATCTCTACATTAAATTTCGTATTGATCGGATGTACTGTTTCCGAGATGTTCGGGGGCCATATCGGCCCCCTCAGAAATAACTGCTACAGATGTGTATAAGAGACAGGATTAATACTACCACGGCCTCACCAGTCAAATTTAACTTTATCGAAAACTGCTTATTCATAATTGCCAAGCAATAGTACAGTTAATTGAACTACAGTTATGCGAGATCAGAATTTTATAGGACTTAGTAGAATGGTCCCATGTGATCCGCGCATAGTTTCAATTAGCAAAAAGGATTGATGAAATTTTGAAATTCGTGAGTGCAGTTTTATATATTCCCAGTCCCATTTATACATTTAGTGCCAGTTCCATTTAGACGTGCAAATCCCTCAAAACCCTAAGTTGAAACTACATTTATGTTAGTATTGAAATTGAATTTCAAGTTTTAATATGTTAATATTTTTGCCGAATCTGAACATCATTATGAATTTTATGATGTTTTGTTGAGTGTAGTCACATTACATTAGCCCTAAATGTTTATACTGAAAAAAATTCCGCACTAATTTCGATCCACTTGTAAATTATATTTTTGCATTGGAAGTTTATGTATTGTACATAGAAATTTGTAGCAAGAGATAACTCCAAATTTTGAAAGAAAATTATACTTCTAAGAAAGTCACATAAATATATTGCCTTGTTTTTACTAAATAGTCAATTCAGGATGTAGTTTATTTGGACAATTCACAAAGTGAACTATTGGATACATTTGTTTATCTCTTAAATATTGTAAATATATTTCTAGCTATACCTCAACCCAAAATTATAGAATTTTTTATCTTAGCGCCAGCAATAAATCTTTTCTACTGTAGGATAGATGGTTTCCTTTTCAACAGATAAATTGAATAGAAATATTTTTAGCATGAAACAAAACAAATGTTTTTATTTTCTCTTTCGCTATGATCGAGGTCGTTTGTAAATGTCATGTGGCATTGTAGCAAATATATTTCATTATATTTTACTAGTTTGAGCTTGGCTCGTTTTACCTTGGGCTTTAGCATAAGATGTCATTTGCAACTGGATTTTCGTATGTGTTGGCGAATTATAATTATTTTTGTTCAACATTGCGCTGCTAGGAACCCGAATCAATACCCTATATTTACTGAAAACTTTAACTTTTCAAAATGCTGTTTAATTTTTGTGAAATAAATTTTCAACATTGTTGGCCTTTAAGTTTCCAATCTAAATATGGGCTCGGTTTTCTGTTTTTCTTTCAAACTTTAAAAATGCTTTTAGGGTCATTGAAAAAGAAAAAGCAAGTGAAAAGTCGAAAATCCTCGCTCAATTCTGTTCGCTCGGACAAAGCCGATGAAAGTTCAGATATAGTAATGAAAACGGCAATTGAAGATAATGTCCAAACCGATGATGATGAATCCGATATGGAGTTTGCACCATCCACATTCGTTCCAATGATGAGGGAGGCTGAGATCGGGTGTGCATTAGTAAACCTATCCCTTTACGTTTCTTCGTTTGTCAGCATTCGTCAGCTTGATTGCTTAATTCGTGTCCACGTAATTGAAGCGAAAGTCACTGGAACGGCTTCCGATCGTTATGAACAATGTTGCATGCTAGCCTACGCCTTTGTTCATCAACTATGGCAAGTAAGTAATGACGTTTCTGACCATATTTCACCATGGAGATATTAAGCACACCATATTCATATTACATAAACATATGGCCTTTTTGATTGGCATTTAATGTTTTCTAAAATCGTAAGCAAGTAAATGTACAAGAATACAAAATGCTAAAATGCCTAGTATCAGCCGGGCAACACTTACAGTTAAATTTTCTTAACACATTGTAGATTTCAGACATTGCTTGCTTGTTGGGACTACTTTTCTAAATATGGACCTTCTCAGGTTAAGCCCATGCCGATAATTGAAATCTTTTATATATTCAGATCATTTACAGACGCGAATGTTTGTAACTGTAAAAAATTAAAATTATTTTAAATTAAATTTTGCCTAAGGCTGCAAAGAGGAATCTTTGTGCATTTGTTTGGAAATATGTTCAACTTTCATTATTTACTATTTTGATGAGCAATTTTTGAATAAATCAAAGCTGCCATTTAAGTTTTAATCATGAATAATCTCAACTATGCTTTTGGAGTCTCGATGCTTAGCATATATTCTAGTAGCTTAGTAATCTTGACTCATGTATGATCGTTTACGTCCATTTTCTAATGAAACCGCCGAGTAATTACTTTTAAGTCATCCAATTGCGTTTTCCAATGATATTTTTTGCAGGTCTTAAAAATATAGTACTTGAACTTTTTCTGTATGCTTTTTATCTTAAGAAAATATTAATTAGCAAAATGGAAGCTTTGTATTGCTTCTGCGACTACAGTAATGTGCACAATCCCATTTTAATTAGTCAATTTAATTAAATCTTTCCTTTCTTTAGTTTCGATTTCAGTGAGAAAAAAAATGATATATTCCTTAGCTGAATTTCTTAATCATGGAGACTCGAAACATATTCTTATGCGGCGGATAAATATTCTCTGACTTATGTTCAAGTATTCTCAACATTTTGAAAAATAATTATTCAAAACGTATAATATCAAAGTAATTAAACTTTTGCAATTTAGAATCAATAAGAATGCTTTTTCTTTATTAATATCCATATATATATATATATATATATCTTTATATGGTTTCGTTCGTTTATAATTATATATATATATATATATGTATATATATACATATATATATTTATATATATATACATATATATATATATATATATAATTTCTTAGGGATAAGATATACAGCGTGTAACAGAAGTAACCAGACGCTTCATTTTGCGAGAAATCTAACTTTATTCCTAAGAGTAGGAATCAAAAAACGAATCATTCATAGTAGAATATAAAGTGTAGCGAATCTAAAATAACTTTCTAAAGTTATAATGTCCAAAACGATGAATCATAGAAGAAGAAAGTGTTCATAGCAAATGTTCAAAATGATTACCATCATGTTCAATACATTTGTTAGTCCAGTCAAGAACAAACCGGCACACCTTGTTCCACCAAATCTAAGTGTATGGCACGAATTTCTTCGGTAATAGCATTCTTCAGATCGTCCATAGTGCTTGGGTTTCTGTCATAAACTTTGTTCTTTATTAAGCCTCACAGAAAAAAGTCGGGTACGGTAAGGTCTGGAGACCGTGCAGGCAAAAATTTGAATAAAAAATCTGAGCCCCAAATCGATTAAAGAAATAACATCGCTGTTGCAGCAAGACGAACCATCACATTTAAATTTCCATCCTCATAACTACAGTTTTTTGCTTTTATTTTGCAAGCGTCTGGTTACTTTTGTTACACCCTGTATAACTATTATTCACAGGTTCAAATTAGCAGTGTTCTTTAAATATATTTAATGCTATATACATTATGCGAAATTATAGGTCATCTAAACAACCACAAAAATCTGTCACTTCTTGGGTCACAATATGTTTCAGCATCTTCTCGTCAAATGTTCGAACGCTAACGGGAATGTTTGAAGAACGTCACCTATAAATATTGTGTTCTATTTATGCATACTCGCAATATTTTCGTGTTGCAATCTTTATGAATGGCAAGATACTAGTGTATATTGTAACCTGAAAAATTTCGTAAAACATGGGAATGAACTACACCTCTGGCGAAAACTTTAGGTCAACACGTCAATATCTTTGTCTTCAGAATTCTGTAGAAGTATTACTTATTTCAAATTATTTTTCATTAATTATTGCATTATACATTTAATTGCCAAATATTGAAAGTTTAGTATTTTTAATCTACTAGTAAATTCAAATTTAGATTTCATTAGAATACGTTGGAAGATGTTTAAGGGATGGTCAATTTAAAGATAACAAAGATTCTAAGGCGAATAGTTCCGCGAAGAAAAGGAAAGAAGACAAAAGGAAAAGTAAGCATTGTTTTTTTGGAATTTCAATCCATTATTTTTTAAAAGAATTGAAAACTTAAAATTTTTTTAATGGATTTTTTAGCTAATTTCTTAGTATTTTTAAAGTCTAGCGAAAGCAATTGCTAAATTTATTCGTTATGACGAAGAAAATAAAAATTCGATTAGGTTTAGAGTATGCTGCAGAAACAAATTTAACATTTAACTTTTACCAAAATTATGTTAAGGTGATCTGTAAAGAATAACATCTTGAATTTGCAGCTTCGACATTTACCAACATCAACTCGCGGATAGATATTTGTAATTTTCATTTAAATAATCTCTAGTTTTTGTAATTGTAGATTTTCAAGCCTAAAGTGGGCTTAATGTTACCGAAACAATAAAAAATTGCTTTATGGTCTATTAAGACTATATGAAACCCAGTAGAACAGTTATTAACAAATCATGTTAGTTCGCCAATATAAATATATATTAATTGAACAGAGTTAGGTGTAACGCGTTATAAATTCATCGAGCTACAGTAATATGTGACAATATCTTAGTAACGAGTAATATGCCCACTACAGTGTATTAAACGAGTAAATTGTAGCGCGTTACCATTGGGCATAATCATTTGTTATTTATGCTTTACAAAAAATGTTTTTTAGAATCACCATAGTTTTTTAAAGTGTTTTTACTCTTATGACATTCCTGTTTGCCTTTGAAAATAGACGATTTAATTTGTTCAATGCGGTGCATATGTAATGGTATAAGCTTCATTAATGTTTTGTATTTATATATATATATATATATATATATATATATATAT
>CABFPE010000041.1:118812-131070 GCA_900660155.1 Hofstenia miamia | reverse complement strand
TTATATATATATATATATATATATATATATATGTAATATTGTTATATTTATTTTTTTGGTTAAAACAGGATTCTGTTAGTCTCTCCAAGCACTGGCTCCTACCATTCTACTGTTGATGTAATTGTTCTCAATTTATAATAATTCAATATTAAACAATCTCACTATGGATATTACTAGAGCAGCAATTTCAATTTAAAGGATCAGCTTTTAATCCTTACATGACGACAGGTATTATATTGAATATTATTAAATTTAAAGAGTGATCAACTTATCTGTAGAGCAAAACATTTAACTTTGACTATTTTTGTATAGATGTTGAGATACAAAGTTCTACAGTTGTGAAGTCTCGATTTAGAATATTTTAGTATTCATTCGATTCTATGAGGAAAGAGAATGATATATAAATTTAAGTTAGTATTTGAAACGTGTATTGTAATTTGGAAGTTTAGAAAAACATTAAGGATGTGTTTTTTATAAAATGCCGCGCTTGAGATTAACTGAATGCTTTAACTATAGTACAAACTGTATTTAGCAGTACTTTGACAGACATCAGTATTGCAGAATTGATGCTGATGCCTTTCATAAAAATGCCAGTATTTAGGGGGTGCCACATGATGGGCTTTCTTCCGAGTCAAATGAACTATGTTAAGTGCTCTTTGGCATGCAACACGATGAACTTATGCCCCGGTACATGCTCCGAGAGTAATTATCTTGCAATTATCTCGCGCGGGAACAGGTTCTACCCGGAGTGCATTTAACTTAAGTGTTTTAACCTAGCGCAAAAGTCCATCGTGTGGCACCCCCTTTAGTATCTAAGTTTCTACCATTGTTTTAGTATATTTCCATTTTTTGAAGCTGTGATTTCGGTATTGTCCGTATTGTCGGTACACTGGAACGGGGAATTAACTACTGCATTTATTATCTGTCAATGAATTTACTATCATATCACCATTAACTCGCCAATCATCTATTGACCAATTAATAAGACAGCCCAGGCCATAATTGGTGTTGGGATTCACAAAATGGCGATCTTGCTTGATTTGTCAAAACCGTCTTATCATGTCAAGCTGGAACGGATGCTGTAAGAAACCTATTTAGTAGAGCTGGCACAATCCTTACTAAAAATTCAATGCATTCTTTTATAAAAATTTGTCACTTAATCGCATTTTTATTATTTAATATTTGTACAATAGTATCTTTTTTACTGAAAATATCCCGCCACGCAGCTTGTGTCCCCCGGATCAGCACCAAAATTTAATGGATTCCTCCTTGGGCGGAGACGCACTTCTGATGAAAATTTGAGGTCAATCCATCCACTACTTTTTCCGTAAAGTTGTTAACAGACAGACAAACAAACCAACGCTACCAAAAACATAACCTCCTGGAGGTAATTAGTATCGGTATCTACCGGTATCAGATAATACTAGTCGTTGTCAAAGCACTGGTAGGCAGTGTATTTTTGCGAAATGTACCCATAAGGCAATTACAAGAACATACTCAAAATTGTTGCACGCATACACTATGCATGAATAATATAGACTGTACGATTTGCAATACACGTAATCTAAACGAAAACGGTATTCAGATTCAGAAATGCGAAGTTCAGTTTCTCTTGTTGATCCCATTGTGAGTATTGGCGTTGTCATTGACTATGAAAAAGGCACATTTCAACACAAGAATTAGAGATTTTGAATTCACCTGCAGGCAATGCTCATTTTTTACGAATATGTTCAAAATGTAGATTGTTTTTTTCTGCTACGAAAATGTCTGCCTAATCATTGAGTTTTTGTTTGAGCTTTGTCTGGCTCCTTTCACTATTCTATTGCAATTATTTTGCTTACATATAATGAAAATACATTGTTTTTATAAGGCAGCAACGAAAACCACAATTTCGTGTACCTTTAGACCCTTATTCATATATACCTTTTGAAAAATTTCATCTACAATGACGCTTTCGGTTCTGATACTTTACTAGTATACCTTTACGTTTGTGTTTGTCAATTGCAGTACCAATCCAATTCCGGAAGACTCTTATTTTCAAATTTGATTGGCATCTAAAAATCATTTGATTTTCTGCCTGGATTTGACACTATTATCTATTATATATTGAAGGATAATGTTTTCTATCTTCTGTTGTTTACTTTTCTAGTGACGGAATTCCATTTTCTCACATCGATTTGCGGATTATTTGGAGTAGACGTCCCAAAAGCAAATACTTCCAATTGCTTAATGTGCTTAAAAATTCTATCGATAGTGAAAAGATTTGGCTTCCTTTCCTCGTTAATTATTTACGTCATAAGCATTATCTTACCAGCTTCGGTTACTACGCACTTGGTAAATAAATTATCGCTATCAAAAGCAAATTCTATAACTTTAACATTTCCTGCGCTTTATTTTAAATTTATAATATACATATGATACCAAGTCTGTGGAATTTCATTCAAAAATTGCATAGAAAATGTTTTAGTTAAGTTTAACGATTAAAGTTATAAGTTCCGTGAGCTTTCGAACTAATTATCTGTGCTGCACACTAAATATGGAGGCCTATTTGCAAAATGTAAAAGCTTGTCTGCCTATAATTAACATTGTTTATATTTAAGTATCACCTTAGAAATATGAGTGTGAGTCATTCTTAGAAATTTCGCAGTATGTCAATATTGTACACTTTTGCTTTGGTCCTGTTCCCATCATTTCAATTTTAAGACCCATCCCAGACCCATTTTTAAAAAATTTTAAGCCAATTTTGATACGTTTTGAATTTGACAAACAAAAAATTTATTCAAAATTGTAAAGTTCCAGATTTTGTTATTGAGTTCATAAATTCAACAATACTAAGAAGAGAGATTTAAACTCACTTTGAACTTCTTATGACGCCTTGAATATACGTAGTTGAAATCAGATGTTGGGTTTTTCTAAAATTCTGAGATCGTTTGAAGAATGCACCACTGATTGTCTTTTGTGAAAATTGCGATAATTGACTTGTGCGGAATAAACTGAGGCAGTCAGAAGTTTTAGGCTGCTGAATATTGATGTATTTTGACCACCCGGTGCAACATCTGAACAGTAGTATTTCATGTACTGGAGAATAGATGTGTCAACGTTAGCCTTGAGGTTCGCCTTGAAATTTAGGCAGTTAAGCATGACATAAGGAATAAAATTAAAAGAGGAGCCCAGGAACATTGCAACCCAGTTTAATGCATAAATGCATGGGAAGTGTTTGAGATTCGCTGCCTGATGACATTTTTACCTTCAATGACCACACGGGTTCTCTTTCGGTGGCCCTTGCTTCACACAACTGGGACATTAGGTAATCTTCAAGTGCAACAAGATGAATTGTTGACTTTGATGAAAACTGCAGTTCTTCAAAGTATTTCGTGAATGATCTTAGGACTGTTATCAATTCGTGGTTCAGCAATGTGGTTACTCTTTCCTTTGGATATCAAACAAAGAGGACAAATTCTTCCTAGAGCTCCTTGCATGCAAGTTTCTCTTCGAGTTTTAAGAGAACTTTTTAGGTTGCTTTTGGCCATCTTGACGACTTTTTCACAAAGTTTCTCCAATTTCGGCACTGGCAATGTTCAGTGTCTATTGTATCGAGAATACCAGGTGATTGAAAGTGTTGTGTGGGTTTTGTGTAGAAAGCAGTCAAGCCTAGGTTCCAAAAAGGGCACATTCTTCATAAATGTGCTGATCTTTGTAGCTTGCTACATTATTTCATTCTTGTTTTACGTATAGACTTTGTTTCAATGTAATGATGCAAACTATTAAATCTATTATCCATCTAACAAATTTCTATCTTTGCAATTTTCCAAGACTTGGACATTCAGAATGTTCCACTATTATGAATATCTTCTGCCTGATGTGATATTATGCCGCTATAGGGCGTTGGTTTAATGCATGTTGTAGCTAAAGTATACCTTTTCTAAATTTTTGTATAGAGGTTGTTTGGTGCTAATAACTTCATAACATTACGTGATTTATTAATTATACCCACATACATAAATACTTTAATATATTCGCGAGAACCTATTGCACAGATAAAAGTCACCTCCCAGGTGACTCTTGGATATGCCACTGTGATGCGCGCATTAAAGCAGTCACGCCTAAATCCAATAGAAATTTGTTATGACCAAAAAGAAAAACTAGGGGCAATCAGTAGGAAAACGTGACATGGTAGTGTTAATTTTTAATGAATAAATGCTTTGTACATTTCGTAGGTTGTAAGCAGAAAAGTTTCAACAAAAACAATCTATGAAGGTCGAGAAAATCCAAAATTAGCAATTTAAATAAGTTTCGATGTGTCGAATCTGTTATTCTATACATTATGCACTAGTAATCCAGTTATTTGTGTGATTTTTATATGTTGAATGACGTTTGGGCTTGCCATTATCTTGTAATGCCTACGTTTTAAGCAACGTAGATTATTTTATGTATAATGATAATTTATTTCACAGTATTAGTAAAAATTTTATTTTTATTTACTGTTAAAATTAAGTTATGACATTTTTGAAGTTTTTGCATATAAAGTACGTTAGTGAAATGAGAATGAAAAGCCTCTAAAATAACATTTTTGTAAAAATATTTGCAATGTTTAAAGTTATAAGATCGCATCTCTAAGTACATTTTCCGCTTATGAAAAGTAGTTTTTGCTAAATTTAATTATATCTTAAGATTGTTTTACGATTTTCTTAATTTTCTTAGTGTTTCTGTTATTTACAAGGAGGCAAAGCGACAAAATCTGCTAGAACCAACTTTTGCATTATTTTAATTATCGTACAATGCATGAGATGCCTAGAGTGTGATACACATAATTATTTAATTGATTAGTTTTTTACCGATTTTTATAGGAAAAATTAAAATTTTGCGTAAAATATTTATATTTGGCGCTGTGTCCTTTTATGCTTTTGTCTGTTTTTAGAGTGCCTCAGAATGTCTGATTGAGCTTTGGAATTCTTGTCAGATATTGTTGTCAGTGAAGCGTTTTTTGATGGAATGCTTTCACAAAACAATGGCAAGCCTGCACAATACATTGATAATCGTGATTTCATTTCTAGAAATAGAATATCAATAAAAATATTCAAAAAAAAGCAAGCCTGTATTTTGTGCGAAGGGATGTACAAAAAATACTCGGCAATTTGTTTTTAAGCATTTTTGCCTCTCAAAAAACGAAATTACATTTATTTTATGCTTTTATTGAACAAGACATTCAACAGTTGTTTTGAGTGATTATTATGCCTGCGTCGATTTCCCAATAAGGACCGCCACATTCGAAAATGTATTTAAAACAATACGTCATGTGACATAAAGCTTATCACTGAACCCAGCTCTGTTGTGAGAGTGTACGAAAATACTTACCAATTAATAAAAAGAAAACCGATTTAGAGGAAAATCTTAAAGACATCTGGATCTTCATCTGTAAATAATTCTAAAAAGTGACTCAATTATTTTAGAGGAAGTTTGTTTGAAAACTGAATGTCTAGAATTACCTAGAAACTTGGCAAAATGCATTAGAGAGTTAATAGAGGATAGGGGGTGGGTTGCTTTATTCACACTAAATGTACTCACTTTAATTGCAAAATTCATTCGCTACACTGCAATTAATTCTAGTTTTACTGTTAATCAGGTTGCTTGGAAAGCGAATATCGATATACTTATATCGCGTATAATAGGCGAGCTGGGGGAGAGCAAACTATTGCTCAGGGATTAAAATTTTCAAGAGTACCATGAATAAAAGGCCAAATGATTGAAATACTTAAAGCTCATTATGATTTAACTTACCATCAACAAATCCGAATGAATTTTTTCATTCTTCAATCACGATTGGTTTGCAGACCTCTAAAAAATTAATAAATATTTCAACTAATGATTTCAAATCATTAAAATGTGAAAACGATTCGATAACGTCTTCAAAACATAAGACTGGTTATAAGAACTCTGTAAATATGTTTATTAAAATGCTAGAAATATAAAGTAGACACAAATTTTGTTTTTGCTTGCAGAAAAAATATCCCTGAATACAACATTAATATATATGTTAAAGTAATCAAAGAATATTTTCTGCAATTCAGTGAAAATTATTATTCACACCCACTGCCGTAAAAACACCTGGGATTCGTAGATTAATGATGATGTGAAGTTGTCACCAACAGAAAAAGAGTAGTTTGCGCAAACAGGGCATACAAACGAAATTGCCTCAGAAAATTACAGTTTGTCCTCTTCCGAAAAAGACAAGAAGAATATCGCAGATTTATACACGAGTGTTCTAAAGGGCGGAAGCTAAAGAACAGTAAAATTACTTTTTAGTATATTTTGCTTTATATTTTACATGTTTTCAAATATGTAGTGTTTAAATACATGATAGTGTTATAGAACATTTTAAATGTAATTCCTAGAATATAAAGTAATGTACATTCTATATTTCAAAGTAAATCTTGTTTGCTAGATAAAACTCACCTTTTACTTTAAATATACAAAGAGAAATTTGCCTGAACTGTAATTAGCTAATTAGTCGAAATTTGTCTTGATGGGCTTCCTTGTAGACTTACTAAACTTAATGTGTGAAATCAATACAGACTTGACGTGCACAATTCCAAAAAATGAGTAAATGACAAAAGGCCAAATATAAATTCTACCAATAGAAAGAGAGCCAATATATATGTTGTGTATTTAGACAGAGCGCCATATATAAATGGGAAATAGTCTGTTTTAGACAGAGCGCCATATATAAATGGGAAATAGTCTGTTTTAGACAGAGCGCCATATATAAATGGGAAATAGTCTGTTTTAGACAGAGCGCCATATATAAATGGGAAATAGTCTGTTTTAGACAGAGCGCCATATATAAATGGGAAATAGTCTGTTTTAGACAGAGCGCCATATATAAATGGGAAATAGTCTGTTTTAGACAGAGCGCCATATATAAATGGGAAATAGTCTGTTTTAGACAGAGCGCCATATATAAATGGGAAATAGTCTGTGTTTTAGACAGAGCGCCAATATATATATATAGTTATACTGACCACTGTGGACAAAACTGGGCCTTCATTTGACCGCCGTTTACAGCCAAATTTTGATAATGACCGCTCTGCACAAAGGATCTGAATTGATCACAAATTATTGGTCCAAGGCCAAATTTCATTTAAATTATTGGTCCCACATCCATAAAAAGACATATCCCAGTAAATATTCTTATCCCATGTTTAGCTGTGATCCCATGGGATGCCTTTCACTTGGAAACGAAATTTTGAAAAAGTTATGAAGAATTTTTTGGAAACCGAGGTCCCACGTTCTTCTTTTAGGGTCCCCGTTTCATTTTGGTATCAAGTGCGTCGATATTGATACAAGTAAATCCCATGGGAATAGCGAGTCATGTACCACTTCACAGTGGAAATTCCTAAAGTTACCCACAGAAAATCGGCTGTTGGGGCTAAAACGTACACAGCGGTGACTATACATATATATATATATACACACCATAGATTTTGTGTATATACTAGCGTGTATATATATAATTCCGGTCAAAAAATTGGAAACAGAATTATTTTCAATCTCTTAGCAACAAAAAACGCACAGTAACAAAATGTATATAAATCGATCCTTCATGATACTCAAAACATTTTCTATAGGTGAAAGGTCCGATGTGTTGGCATGCCGCTGCAAAATTTGCAGATTTTTTCTCTGAATAAATTTTGGGTATGTTTTGAAGTAAGGGGTCGATCCATCTTGTTGAAAAATTCATCCAGTCCAATCAAAGCACCACAAACCATGCACTTTTGGAAAAATTTTGCATATGGCTTGAGAGGCGTCTTGGCTGTCTAAGACCAATAAGGAATGTTGTTTCTATGCAGCTGGAAAATGGACTCATCGGTTATGAAAACATTTCTGAATAATCCACCCAGTGACCATGCTTCACTGAAGCTAATCAGGTCTTCTTTCTGTTTTTGTGTCAATAGTGGCACATATTTCCCACGTTTTTTTTACAGATCCCTGCCTTTGAAAGTGCTCAGTACCCTGTCGATTCGATGTTTAGACAACTTTGTTATGAGTTTCTTGAAACATTAGTTCAAATGGCCGGTTGCTTTCAATGGGTTTTGTAGATCAATTTTGACAAAACGTTTCCGATCATTTTCAGTCAATTTGAGGGCTCGCCCACTTCCTTTGTTCCTTTTTAGTGTGTTCGTTCCAGTCCCCATCTGGTGTGTTTACGAGTACTGTTATTGATTGTGCGTGATCATTTTTTACTAGAGCTATATATGCACACACATTATTTTTTATAAGTTTTTTAGGATATATTCATTATTTTTATAATTACTTATTAAAATGTTGGTAATATCGTAAATGTTATGTTTGCGGTTTTAGATTCGCAGAGGTTTGCACGGAATTAAGCATGATTAGCGCAGCCCATTTCCATGAAAATCATATTCGCAATGTGTGCATAGATCCTACGGAACAAGCAGAGTAAGTTATTTTTATAACTAGCCTACTAATTTTATATTTGAGTCAGCTGATTTATTTTAGTTTGTTTTATGATATTCAAGGATAAATGTATTATTCTGAATCCGTAACGTCATGACTGGAAATGAATAACCAAGACTAGTGTGAACCATAATCTGCGATTTTTAATTTATGTAGACTTAAGTTTTATGCAGTTTTGCGGGCATTAATAGCGGTGAATAACTAATTGAGGCATGTTGAATCGAGTTTGTTCAATTTTGTGAAGCTCCAGGATGTTGTTATTAAGCACTTGAGCAAAAAAATTCGTTTATGTATGTTCATCTTTCATTATTTCTCTTTTGCTGTTTGATTTATCAAGAAAGTAAATTTATTTTGTCATTTTGAACTAATATAGTTTTGAACTTAATATAGTTTAAAAAATCTCTTTAACTAAGCATTCGACGATAGTCTTGGAATTCTACTACAAATGTTTTTAGTTTTGCAAATAATGGCGACGAAAAATTAGTTTCGGGAGGTCTTATGTGTTTTTTTCATTTAAATTTTTGGTAACAATTAAAAAAATTATTTCTTTAATGTGTAGGACTGAAATGGAACTAGGACAAAGTTATTACGGTTTGAATTTTCTGAAAAAACCATGCTAAGAACTGGGCCATGGAATGATGAAAAAATTTTAATTGAATGTTTATTCCCTCTTTCATTCTTAATATTTTGACAGTTCAAGGCTAAAAAATAGCTGGTCATTATCGTAGTACAAAATTTGGTTGGTTTTAGTCTTTGGGTCACACATTCAATGAGGTCATTAGGTTACCATATCTTGAATCGTGATCCGGTTGCGTAGTTTATGAATACAGTTGATGAAATTCTTTCTTTTCTTTAAAAACTTTTAAAGCTAACTCAGATGCTCCCATCATGTCACCCTTTAAGGAAACCTTTGAGATAATTTGAGGCGTGCACATTTTAATATTGTGTTTCATTATTTCCGAAATATGTTGGGTGTATTACGCCCAAACGTAATTTAATATTTTAAAAGGAAAAATTATATTAGTATTTTGCCCATTCAATTTTGTTTGTAATGAGAGGTTTTTAAGCGACTTTTGTTAGATTAAATTAATGTTCGACGTATATGTCATTTTATTGTAAATGGTATTTATATTGCTTTATGTATCTTTAGAATAAAATCCATTAATATGCTATTATAGAGGAACATTTTGAAGAATTTTTATACCCCAATGACTTTTTCTATAAGTAAACTGTAAATGATTCATAGATTCTAATTTATATGTACATGAGGTAGCCTTAAGCACCTTGAATATCTCACGCAAATTAACTTTAAATTCTGCACATCTGCTCAAAATATTAATCTTATTTTTTATTAGTTTTGGTAAATATACAAAATTCTGTTTGTTATAGGAAATCATTTAAACTATCATTTAATTTAGAGTAAGAGGAAATCAAAAGATTGTTGAAGAAAAAATGCGCCAAGTCCGCAAAGCAGAGAATAATTCCAAAGACAGCAAGAAAGTAATGATCGCTAACAGTGCCATGTCGGTAGTTACTAAAGACATCCTCAAAAGTCGACTAGATTCCGAGTCGAAAAAGGTCCTCTCTAATTTTATTTTCCTTTTAGACCTGCATATAAAGCATCATTCCAACTTTATTATTACAATATTCTATTACTTCTCAATTACATGTAAAGGTGTCACCGCATTTAAGAAATTGATATTATTGTCATTGATGATAGGGGTATTTTATCAATATTTTGTGCCAATCAAAGTCGGTATAACAGTATTGAAATTTTTTACTTTTGTTTAAATTTGTTTCCTATTATGGAACCCCTTTTTTTAAATTTGGATGACCATTTGGCATTATGTATTCAATACACGTCACATCATATATTATATTAATTTTTGTAGAAAAGGTTAAACTGATTATTAAGGCAATCAAAATGTTGACCTATAAAATTTTAAAATCTAACTCAACGGCCTGAAAAAAAGTGCGTTTAAATAGCAAATACGTAGAATTTCTTATTCAAATGTAATGCTAATGAGAAAAATATACAACAAATAATTTTTGTGCTCTGAGGACAAAATAATCAATATTTGGACAAACGTTTTCCTACAGGCCGAAGCAGTATTCTACAGCAAGAGATATTGGATTATATTTCTGCAACTGCAACTCTCCCAGGACATGAATTAAATAATTGTAATATAATTTCTTATCCAATTGAGCAAATAAATCTGATTTTGGATTTTACACGGTTTCAGAAATGACATGATGAATGTCTAAACTTCCAAATACAGTAACTGCAACCAAATGTTGCTTTAAAGCAAAATGTGACTTATTGTAGCACAATAAAGCAAACAATCAAAGATGCTGAATGTCATTAAATATGTTTATTAGATGTTTCAGAAAATTCTGCTTAAAAAAATATAACATTTTGGTTGCCTTACTCATTATCTTGCTTGTACCGACTTGTTATTATTTTATAATGATCCTGTGTTTATATATTAGAAGGCAAGGACGCATGAATTCGGTGCTGCTCTTAATCATGACGGTAGGAATGTTGGAGAGGCGAATCCCTGGTACTACTGGACCGTATTAGCAGCGCTTACGATGAAACTTGTAAGAAGAGATTTTAATGTTTAAATTATTTCCATTATGTTAATATAACGCATGCACATTATGATTGTGGTTACGAATGTTTTTGCAATTAAATTCCTATACATTTTCAAGGGACATTCAGATTGATAAACTGATGTCGATCAAAACATGATTTTCCAAAGGGAAGGTTGTTTCTTCCATATTTTGTATTGAATTTAAATCTCTGTTTTGTTTCTCTCCACACCGCATCCTCTTTAATATTTTGTAATTCTTTAATCAAAACGAAAACAGAAAAGTTTGCAAAGATCCAAAATTACAGTAATTGACTAAGTTTGATAATGATATATAGGTGGAAGCTGATCGGGTTGATTTGCAGATTGGGTTGGGTTTGCTTCATCGGCTTAGGCTGATTCGTCAACTTGCAATTTAAAAAGTGTTTCTGCACTTGCACATTTTTCACCAACAAAATATTATGAAATCCAAAAATGAACAGCAACCACACTTCAACTATTGTTTCACCATATTTTAGAATTATTTATTGAGATTTAGTAGTAATTGGGTTCGCGCAGCTTATCTATTTGCTTACTCGGCCAGCAGTCAGATTATAGTTCTACTTTTCTTGAAATATGCCGCACCGTAGAGTAGCCTACGCGCCACATCAACCCAATTATTGTCATTTTTTGATTGTCATATATTGTTTGTCATACATTTTTTGTATTAATTTTTATACTTTAACATGCAATAATGCGACACCCAACCTGCAGGTCGGGTATGTAAAAAAGTAGTCAGGTTTTGTCGGCTCGGGTTGGGTCGAGTGGAGAGTTTTTACTAAATGGTTCCACCTATGTTACGGTATCTATAGTAACTTTATTCTGATTGGTGAATGTCATGCAAAATGTAGTTAAAATTTAACAATCTGATGTTCAACTATATTCTGTATTTGAAAATCATTGCCCCGTCCTTCTGTTTAGTCTTGATTTTACGGACTAGTGCGCAAAATTGTTACGGGTATGGGTACGCTCACTATTCCACATTATCTGTATCTTAAATGAGATTTTTTAAAAAACATAAAATATTAATATAATGTTGAAAAAATTAACACGTGAATTGAGCTCGAAATTCTCTTGAAATTTTTTAATAATAATAAAGTATTTTTTGTTTCGTGTTCAGAGCATTAAAAGAGTTCTACATATATATATATAT
>CABFPE010000041.1:90344-113674 GCA_900660155.1 Hofstenia miamia | reverse complement strand
GAAACCCGACCGTCCACCGCCGGAGCAAACATAATAATAATAATAATAACAATAATAATAATAAACAAAGTTTTTGGCATGATATTCATAAGAAATAACTGGGAGTAAACTTTATAGTTTCTCTAATTTATGTATGCTTGAGATTCTCATGTACTTTGTTATAATACTACATAAAATTTTGTTAAATTTCTGTGTCATGTTTTTACTGACGCATTGGTTTCAGATGTTATTTTCAATGTTAAGATCTTTTTCATGCCTGGCTAGTTTTGGTAATTAGGCTAAATTTTGAAATTTCATCATTGCTCTTCCTTCACTTGTTAGTTAAGGTCGTTGCAAGTGTAATTCACGTAATTTTTGTTATGATTAAAATCCTATTGTTTGGCTAAGACTCGATTTGTTAAACTCCAGACTGAACGTAAGAAATTTGGTTTTAATTGGAATAAGCAGTTTAACCTAGTCTAGACTTAGGCTGTTTTTGATCCCAAAATGTCTGACCATATGCAACTCTTGTTCAATCGTACTTTTTAGCTTTTATTCATATATTGTAGCCAAATGTATATTTTATGTTTCAACCGAAGTGTTCTTTTGTCAAATAATGTACTTTTTTAGTCGATCTTTACCCTGAACATTGCTTTTAACTCTGATTTGCCTCTTTTTCCTGTTGACAGGAAATGTTCATCATGTTTTCATAAAACCGTGTTCACTTTGAAGTTAAAATATATTTGTGTATGTGATCTATCGACATTTACACAAATCAATCTGCTCTCTATTCGTTTCGCAAAATTTTAGTTTTCTCACACTTAAGACTTATTAAATTAACTCTATTTAAACTTTAAGTATTAAATCTAGCTTAAGCATTTTAAGAGAGTTGTAGTTAGGTAATTTTTAGCACAACCGGAAAACAAATCATTGACTTAATTAAATATTTTGTGTGAGCTAGAAATGCCTTATTTAAAATTTGTATCTAATTAAAAGTTCAGTTCCACCAATGCACCAACTTCTTTATAATTAATATTTCTAATGTAAATTTTTAATATATAAATGCTTAAGGTAATTTTCTTAATTGACATTTCATAATTTTTTTTTACCAGCATAGATTGAGAACAAAGGCTTGTTTTTACAAATATCTTTCTAATTAATTTCTTTGTTTTCATCAATTCATTTTATAAATCATTGATTAATATATCGAGTGCGTCCATTTATTACATTTAGTCTCATGAGAGATTATAAATAACTTTACAGCAGGATAGCTTTTGATTGAAACCTAAATTGAATTTGCGAGTTTTCTTTTGTTTAATTTTCTGTCAATCTATTAAGTTGACTAGTTGTCGCTTTTGGCTGGTTTAGAGTTACCAAAAAAAAATTGAACACTTAGACTTTGTAGCAAAGCCTTAATGTAATAATAAGTCATTATGTCAAAGTATTATTAAAGGTTTGCTGCACATCATCTCTTGTTTTTTGTAAGAGTCCGTAGTTAACTTTGATTCTGTCGTAAACAGCGCTTTCAAACCAATATTTGGTTAAGATTGACCTGGATTATCGATCAGATCTTTCAATATCTGAGAAGCGTGTTGTCATACCATCTTCAAACGCATTGCATCACAAGAACAGAGTTCAATTTGAATCGGTGTTATTTAATGATATTTATTTTAGCTGTTGACAATGTAAAAATTCAATATCGTGCTCCATAATTTACTCCGGCTTGACCAAAAGGTTTTAAATCGCTTTTGACCCAGTCGTCGGGTAATTATTGGAAAATTTCTAATTAATACTATGATAGGCGTTTTCTCGAATCTGTCTGATAAATGCATGAATACTTTTAGGTTAATTTTCTAGATGCATTGAATATTATTACATAGATAATAAAAAAAATATAAAGTGAGCTGATTTATTTAGTTTTAAGTATATTGCAATAGTGTAATAACCTGTGCTAATGTAGTAATCTTGTTATTGACGTCGTTTCCCTATATTTAGTTGACGAGAATTCTTAATAGAGAAATATTTTCAAAATGTACTAGTTTCTTTTCTTGCTATTTTATTTATGATTTTTTCAGAACTGTAGCTGCTATTTTGTGTATGTTTCACTATATCTTGTAAATGATGCAACGTAACAGTTTCACCGTTACTGTTTATAGTTAGATTCATCAAGCAATGCACATGCCTTTTTCACAATAAGTTACTACACATCCTCCCTTTTTTGTCTTAAAATTCAACATTTAATCTTTGCATTTGACTTAGTCTCGGAAAACTCTATTTTCATACTATTTCCCACATTTTTATGCCAATCAGACTAAGTATTGGTAATGCGCATATAATTATCGACTATGGATAAACTTTCCATCCTATATTTTAATTATGAATTTTTTTAAAAAAAACTAGTTGAAGTCATTTAAAATAGTTTAGTGGCAGTATAGAAAATTTTATTCTATGGGTTCGGCGGGTATTTTTAAACAGGCGGGTGCAGTATTCAAAAACTCTAACCGCACATCACTAATCATTATCAGTTATTCTCAGCTGTTTTTTTACGATTGGTATTGTTGGAGGGAGTCTGAGTCGGATCTGTTTTTTTATTAAATCCGATTTTCCATATCATCAAATTCAGATTCTATTATAATTTAGCCTAAATAAAGAAATTTCGGATTTTGTCGATTTTTTCAGCCAAAATGTTTTTTTCGGCATATTTACCCCAATGATGTGCATAGTCTGCAAGGACTAGATATGTCACTGGAGCAATATTTGCAATATTTATTACATAATGAATATATTATTTAGGTATTATTTTTTCGCAAACAATTGCCTAAGCCATTGGTAACTTTTTAAGGGTCAAACTTGCACAATTATTATCGATGCGTTGATATCGTATCGAAATGCAGAAATGGTATATCGATAAAGCTTTATCAACTAGTAGATTTGCTCTTCAAGCGTTTGCAACTTAGTTTTGTTATTGTTGTCAAAGCGGATAATTATCGATTTGCTGTTCGCTAAAAAACTTGGTTTTACAATAGTGGGGATTTTGCTTTTATTTTTTTTCGGACCGCGCGCAAACAATACAACTTCTGTTTCTAAGCCAATTAATGATAATGTATTGGAGGAATTCAAATTATTTTAAAATTATCCAATCACACTTCTTGCTATAATTGGTTTAGCGTTTGTGTCGAGCCTTAAAGAGTATAATATTTGTATTTATGTTATTATACCTTAATTTTTCACTCGTTATAAATACTAATTTACTATTTTAGTGCTTGGACATTTTGGAACAATGTGGTCAAGAATTAGAAGTAATAAGATTGCAGCAGCCCAATAAACAAGCTGAAATATCGGTTTACTCCGCAAAGCTTACTGAGAAATACGCTGATGTTATTGTAAAGGATATTACTGGACTAAATACCGATTCTGATACTATCAATTGTCCAGTAGATTTGATTGACTTCGCAATCGACGAGAAGTACCAAACTATTAACACTATGCGACCTGAAAACCACAAATCGTTATTGACCGCTATAAAGAAGTATCGTGAATGCGCTTCTATTCTTCTTTTGAATAAAGACATACTTAGTTATACAAAGGTCATCATAAAGATCTCTCGGCTATACATGTTAGTAAAAATTATATTTTAATTTTATTACAAACTATTTAGACGTTTTTATTATGACGCTGCTAATGCTGATACCAAGCAAGATTGTCTACTTGAACTTGAAAGCTTTCTCGCTGATGCGATCAAAGTTCTAGAAAAAAAATTTATTCAAATTCTTACACATGTGCACTGCAATCAAGTGAGTTTTGAAAGTTAATTACTTTAGGCTAAGTTAATTATTTTACCATAATCTTTTTCTTATCACATTGTTTTTAATTGAGATATACACACACTACTAGTATGGATTCTGAAGCACAGAGCCGTTTTGTAGTTCAGGTTGAAAAGCGAGCAAACCACTTAGAAATGCACTGCTTTTCTACGTGAGAAACACCGTAGGCAACCTCTGAAATTATTTTTAATTACACTCAATTATTAAGCACTGTTTTTCTGTATCACCTCTTGAAGATGCATTCCTATATTATTACGATGCTTCAGTTTTTTATTGATGTGATGGCTGCTGCTTAAAACATTTCAAATTGTGTAAATCCATTCTTCAAAAATTAATGATGGAATTTACATGGTACATAGCTTTATTTGCAAAATTGACTCTTGTGTTAGCATATTTACATAAATAGGTAATTTGATGAAGTTCCGTCTAATGTTAAATTCTGGCTACGCCTGATCGCTTTAAATTTATGTCTAAATAAAGTTCTATGTATCTGAACTTTTTAATTCAACAATTTTTTAAAATTTATTATGACTTTGCTAATCACTTTTTTTATACGTAACACTTCACATAATTTTTAAAATTCTTCACCCCCTTTCCTCTCAATCTTTATGACTTTTTCTTAGTGCTTAAAATTAGGATTGAAAAATTTATCACACAGCAATATGTTTAATTGATGGCATACAAATTGTTATTGATTTCAACAATGCCTTTTATGTGTAAACTTAAAAGCGCAAAAATATCAAAGTTGCAGTGGCTTAGGTACCAAAGAGTCGTTCAATTAAAAATTGCATTCAACTAGAAATTGTTAAATTAAACTTCGAAATTAGTTTTCATAGACGTAGAAAATATAGCAGTTTAACATTTACTATTGTGGCCTGTAATTTCTAAATGTAAAAATATTGTTCAAAATGCCTCATAGTACAATAAGTTTAGCGTTAAGGAATATTTTGACGTTAAGACAACAGTTTGAAAATCTGCTGAATAAACACCAAAAATTGCTAGATTATTTTTCAAAAGTTAAGTGAAGTTACTAAAAAAGCCAGTCAGCTTATTAAATTTTAATTAAAATGCATTATAATAACACTCTTGGTAACACAAGCCCGCATGAAATCAACCAATGTAAAAATTTTTATTTTTTTGAAGAAATGCAAGATAAAAAATTGATTTATTATTCTGTTATCTTAAATATTGATGGAATTTACTATTTATGTAAAAAAATGTTTTTTGAAAATATTGTAACCTGAATTGGAGTTTTTGGAATATATAGTATACACGCATGTAAAAAATTGCTAGCTACTGCTAAGTATTTTTTTCTCATCTTATGCATATACATTGGTTTCCTTATAGTTCTCCTCCTGTATTTTTCATTATTTTCAGGATTAATTCAGTTTCTAACAAATGTTCGAAATAATGCAGAGCTCCCTCTATGTGGCCGATTGTGCAAAAATCTATATGACAGATATTTTTATGTGCAATCATATTCTTTTGGGGTGGCTACGGTCCAGATTTCAGTGATGATCTTTGGAGTAAAAGCACTCCTATTGTCTTTTCTTTGATATCTAGGTAGCAATTGCGTGCTGACGACGAACAATGTTGAATAGAAAGGAATGACGGTCGTGACGTGTTGGAGACACATCGATATCTAGGAAGAAATGTGTGTGTGTGTGTGTGTGTTTGTTTCAGCGCAGCTAAAATATAGGAAAACTCTAATTTAGAAAGCGATTTCTAGGGCTCAACTATAGCAAAATTGCACTTTTACTTCCAAGGAAATAGCTGGAGCTAAAGGTCACCGATTTCAGAAATTCAAAATGCAAATAAAATGCTATAATCTATAGTAGTTGTGTGTAAAGTCATTTTATTTATATATATATATATATATATATATATATATATATATCCAATATATACATATTATATATATATATATATATCAGATTAAGGACACTAGAAGACTATGTAGTTAATTGTACATTCATTTTGCATTCATTTTCATTTTCAAAGTATACGTAATATATGCTATACAATATATATATATATATATATATATATATATATATATATATTGCTTTTTATGATGACTTTTTAGTGTTTAAAATTAATTGGATTTTGAACGACTTTTTTAGTCTTTGACATACAACTCTCCAATCGTATCTTTGGATGCTGAGGTGCGGCTTCTTTACTGTGAAGTGCTTCTCCTTATTTTCGAATCACATGTTCGCATAAAGTGTAAGCAGAGCCAAGCTGATCGACGCCGACCGTCAATCGAACAGGTTTCTTTTACCTTTTATCATTTTTCACTTACCTTCGTAATAAATCGTAAGAAACCTAAATTTATAAATTTCAATATCGTAACTATATTGATGGAATTCGGTTTTTGCAATTGCACTAATAGCTATTTTTTGTTATTGTTGAATTTTCATATTTTGGATGTTTCAACTTCGGTTTTTTTTAAGTTATTTCAATTTGATGTTTTCAAACAGTTATTTAATTGAAAGATCATTTGTGAACTTTATCAAAAATTAACGCTTTGCGAATTTAATATTATGAACTTCAAATGTTTATAAGTGATATATACACTTTTAAAATATTTTTATTTTATTTTTCAATTAATAATTTGTTTTGACTCCTGTGTTTTCTGATAACTGTAGCATGTCTTAATATTTCAAACCAGCATTATTTTATATTCATTTTAGAATTCAGTAAATAAGAGAGGCATTCTCTCGAAAAATGATAAACACTAATAATTTTTTTTAAATTTTGTTGATCTTTTATATTTACGTTTGTTTATTAAACGAAACAATTTAAAAGAATTCCCTATATTTTCAAGTTGACTTTTATTTATATAGTTGGCTGCAAAAAAAATGAGACTGAACACCTATTTTTTCACGCTTTGTGGAATCGTATTGGGACGTTTTAGAGGAAAACTATAAAAATAAAAGACAACGAGAATTTTGTGAACTTTAAAATCGTCAAACAAAAAAGTTAATTAATTAAACTGGTACTTCGTAATTATTTGAAAACACTTACCAAAAAAATCGTTTTGCTTTGCAAAGTTTCTACTTGATTTGGGAATGGAAACGTTGGAACAGCTTGAAAACGCCTTTGCGACATCGCAAATTTCTCGATCAACTTATTTTCGAAAGCTGAATACAGTCGCAATTGCTCTCAAAAATCCCTATATTTCTGGGAAAAAAATTGCAAACCGACTTCAAACTGAAGCCGACATCTCTGTGCATGAAACCACAGTTCAGAGANATTTCAACTACACAGAAACAAAGTACAAGTGTGGTCGTCAAAGAAATGTCCAAGACCAACAAAAGCGGTTCCAAAGTTCGACCAAAAAATTATGGTTTGGGAAGCACTTTCTTATCGTGGGTTTTATTTGAAAATTTTAGACGGAAAAGCCACAATCGACAGTCAAAGATATTGCCAAATTATGGCTGAATTTATGCCTTATGCTAATGCTTTATATGATGATGGATGGATACTCCAACAGGACGGAGAAACCCCGCACACGTCAGCAAAGACAAAAAATTGGTTTTCTGTAAATAATATCGAGTTTTTGCAATGGCCACCAAGTTCTGCTGATCTTTCTCCAATCGAAAACGTGTGGCAGATATTGAAAAATGACGTTGAGAAGAAAAATCCGAAAAATATATCCGATTTAAAAGAAAAAATCCAAGAAAGTCAACACATTTTGACATTTGAAATGAAGTCCAATTTAATGAAATCAGTTTCAGTTCGTTTGAATGAAGTTATCTAGAGGAGGAAAACAAATTAGACTTTGATGCTTTTTACTTATAGTCCTTTAATGTATCTTTAAAATCTTACCTTTCTTGAGTTGTTACGTTCAGTAGTTCAAAAGTAATATTTCTAGTCTCATTTTTTTGCAGCCAACTATAAAATTTTTGCTAACGCCGATTTTTCTTTGACAGTGTGCTGTCGCTTTTTGTTTTCATTTTTTAAATTTGTTCATGTTGATTTATTCATAACTTACATCTCTCGCGCAAGGGGAATCACTAAGAGCACGATGGATAAGTGTTTGGGATTTGTTTCCTTCATTCGCGCACCTCTCTATATATTCAAAATGAATTCAGCGCGTTTCTGTTCGTAGAAGGAAATATAAAAGATAAATTTAGTTCTAGCTTTTTTACATAATATTTAGGAAAAATATTCCATATTAAGTTGTTTTATCACGTCATTCGAAGACTGACCTTGCCTGTCATGCAAATGTACTAAGCCTGACATTTTTAGTATTTTGAAAATTGAAAGTTATTATTTAACTTTCGAATTTACTGAAATATAAACACTTTAACGACAACCTTTATTTCAAATACCTATCACTAACTTTGCTTTCCAGCATTTCAGAGATTTAATTAAAAATATTGTGATGATTAGTTCTTTACAATGCCGTATTCATTAAATTGCAAATCATTTGCTTTTTTAAAACAACCTTCTATGTGCTTTTTTTTTTAAATTCCAAAATTGGCATAATTTTGTAGATACTACATCGTCACATGGATTAAATCAGAAACTGTCTCAATCTGTTCCTGTTGCTTCATTTCTCCCACTTGATATGGCTTTTCAGGTTTTTGGTCCCGAATAATTTTTTTAAATCACTTCTGTTTTTGAAATCATTAAGTTATAATACTATCGTAAGTTAAACGCTTTATTGTCCTTGCAAAATAACGCCACAAAAGTCTACAAAAATTTGTTTAAAATAAGCAAAAGGAAACCTTAGCTGTTTAATTAACAGTTTCGCATGAGAAAAAAGGAAAACCATTACGAAATTAAATAACTAATCAGCTCGTTTTGAATTAATAAGTAAATCCGCTAATTGAATTCCCCTTAAAATTGTAAAAAAANTTCAAATACCTATCACTAACTTTGCTTTCCAGCATTTCAGAGATTTAATTAAAAATATTGTGATGATTAGTTCTTTACAATGCCGTATTCATTAAATTGCAAATCATTTGCTTTTTTAAAACAACCTTCTATGTGCTTTTTTTTTTAAATTCCAAAATTGGCATAATTTTGTAGATACTACATCGTCACATGGATTAAATCAGAAACTGTCTCAATCTGTTCCTGTTGCTTCATTTCTCCCACTTGATATGGCTTTTCAGGTTTTTGGTCCCGAATAATTTTTTTAAATCACTTCTGTTTTTGAAATCATTAAGTTATAATACTATCGTAAGTTAAACGCTTTATTGTCCTTGCAAAATAACGCCACAAAAGTCTACAAAAATTTGTTTAAAATAAGCAAAAGGAAACCTTAGCTGTTTAATTAACAGTTTCGCATGAGAAAAAAGGAAAACCATTACGAAATTAAATAACTAATCAGCTCGTTTTGAATTAATAAGTAAATCCGCTAATTGAATTCCCCTTAAAATTGTAAAAAAAATCATTTTTTTTAAAAAATATAGCTGTAAATCTTTTCAAATGGTGGTTGACTTCACAACCGAGCCACTGCATCTAGATATGCCTTTAAAATATTTTTCAATATAAGCCTATCATAGATCTGCAATCCTCAATCTTATTCTCAGTAACGGGTGGGGCTTTTGTTTAACAGACTTTTTTTAATGTTTTTAACTAAAGTTTTTTTATTACAGTTTTTAGCAGAACAGTGTCGTGGTGTGAGGACCCCTGGGAGTAAGCAGTCTTCTATTAAGCATTTGCAAATAACCCTGTGAAATGTGAATTATGAAGGTGGATTTGATCACCGGCACTTACTATTCTAATGGTAATTTTATCTTCTGCATCTATTGAGCGAGTTGTTTCTTCTGTTAGATATGAGCAATCTTATATCCAAAATCTACTTCTACCAGAAAGGGCTTCTAAATTGGTTTTTTGTTTTTATACACTGAGATTCAGTTAGGATATAAAACAGCAATTCAAAAAATACTACTTCCATTTCACTTTTATTCAATAAATGCTTTTTTGTTTTTACATGTATCCAGTGTTGAAACGGTGCTTTGATTTTGCGACACGAGCCCGGCACGGCACAAAGACTTTCAAATTGTTTAAGAAACAAAAATTTAGATGATTTTATAATTTAAACTAATAGATTTAACTATCAAAATATCAAATATTTTATTTTAATGTGAGCACGCGCATGGCACGGGCACCAAATTTTCTGTAAATTGGGCACGGCACCGTTCCAACACCGCATGTATCATGTTAACTTTTTTAACATTAGTATTGGTTTAACGTCAAAACTGATAAGATAAAGTTAAAAACTCCTTCATGTAAATAAGCCACAATGTTTAAAATATTCATCTGAACTTCTTTAACTTGATCCTTGCATGTAAAGAGTTTCATTAAAATTTATTGAATATAAGTAGTACACATATAGGAAGATGAGGGGGAAATTAATATTTCTAAAACTTGTGAAGCGTTAAAAAAATTAATATAATAAATTTTCTAAATACGTTCCCACAATTGAAATTAATTACCTTAAATTACTTTATAGTACATTCATTTTTTCGGCTTTCGCTGACTTACAAGTGTTGTATTTGGGGCATTTTTGCGCGTTATCAGTTCAGTCGTAAGATGCTCGTCCCCGCACCACTGTACCCCTCCCCGTTTTCACTTAATAAACAAAATACGCTTATTTAAGATATGAGCTTACTCAGGAATAAATTTCAGATCCATATTAGACTTCAACAGTTAATATCGTATGTGTCAAAACGTTCACAACAATGTTTTTTCATTTGCGAATATAATTCACATTTCTCGATCTTTACAGAAATCCCCAAAGATCAGGTACCTGTCTCTAGAATTAATTGTGACATAGCTTCAACCATCCGGAAATGTGAGTTGATACACGTTACATCGATATCACATTTCAAATTTAAGGAACATAAATACAGTAAATGTAAACTATTCTGTTCTAGGCACCTTTGCCAATTCAATTTCACATATAAAAATTACTTCTTCTCTTCTCAATATTCAATTTTAGGTCATTGATGAGTTCGTAGCCTCAACACCTCGTATTTTACAAGATTCTCCTACTGATATAGAGGCAGTGGTTAGCATTATTCCCCAGCGCGTTTCAACATATACCCAACGCATTCTCATGCATTCCGCAAGATCCGAGTTCAAATCCAAGGTAGTCTATCGAATTTTATATATATATATANCAGCGCGTTTCAACATATACCCAACGCATTCTCATGCATTCCGCAAGATCCGAGTTCAAATCCAAGGTAGTCTATCGAATTTTATATATGTATATATATATATATATATATATATATATATTATCTCTACACTCTAGCTTATCTCATATTAAGTTAATTATTTCTTAGGAAAATAATACCCAGCTGCAAATAATATTTGGATGTAATGTAAGAAATAATTGACCAAATAGTAAACTTTTCTCTACAGTTGTATAACTCATATTTAGGCTATTGTAATATTTGTTTGCTAAAGCCTAAAAAATCAAATCATATTTTAGGCTCTCTACCTTATTTCGAAGCTCACCTATATGAACGCATTGTTAAAGAGACCGGAAGATGACTGCGAATGGATGATTCATCAAATGGTATAGAAAATTAGTTACTATTGTTTTTCATGTCAAATTTATAAAGAGATTTAGTATGTCTAAGCGTTTAAATGTATTCAAAAATTCTTCGAATCTGTTCATAACTATATAATTTTTACAGAGGTTGACTGACTAAATTCTATACAAAATCAAGCACTCCAACCATGGTCCGATTCTTTATGTTGACTTAGAACTTTTCGTTGATTTATCTTCAAGATTTTCAAGGAAGTTGCTACAAGTTGCTCAATTGTTTTTGTATTTAGCAATTTAATAATCGCATCGATGTTTTACAAAAATTTTTTAAATTAAATTATTTTTGGAAAGACCGTACCAATGTATTTTATATTATCTTTCTTAGGTTTTCAGTAACCTTATTATCAATTACCATCGAAGTTTGCAGCTCAGTCATTAGTCATTGTCTACTTCGGTTTATTTATTATTATTAAACCATTTTTTATTTTTAAAATCCAATTTTCCCCCACTTGCTTCTGTCTCAGAGGAGAGATGAAAAGTCTATTAATAATTTTATTTCTATGCATGCCTTGCTTATATTATAATAATCTTTAAATTAATTATCAGTGCAGGTTATTCGTCTACTAGTTTTAAATGAAACTTTTATGCTGCACTTATTAATACATAATCATAACAGAATATAAAACAATGTTCTAATGTTTCTTAAAAAATATTTTATCGGAGAAAATTTCTAGCAAAATATATGTAGACACAATACGCAGGGGGACATGCTAGAATGCCCCCGTCTCATTTCCAAATGTGATTTTGACTGGCTAAATCAAAATATTTTAGGTAAAAAATGGAAAATTTATAATTTAAGCTTATTGAAATGACATTGAACTTAGAACATAAACATCAACATTCGGGACAGCCTGCCTGAAAAAGGAGAAAAACAATTGAAAAGGGACAACACTCGCGCTTCAAATTTAGCAATTGCTGAAGTTGCAGATGACTCCAAATCGAATAATGATGACGCTGAGGAGGAACAACCGGAAGAAAATCAACGCGATCCAATGCTCGATGTTATCAACATAAGGCGTTCTCAACGAATGGCATTAAATATGGTAAGAAATTGTTCTAATTTTTAAATGTATTATTCAACCAAATTTCTTCATTGTTAAAAAACCGGAAACAAGCACTCAATTAGACATGGCGCTACATTGTTAAAATTGCTGTTTGTAAACCATAGTATGCATTTATACATAAACTATAGAACTGGGCTGATTTTGTTTCATTTGAACTTTAACGTAATGTCGACCTAAGACTTTGAACATATTAAATGATTAAAGTTTATCATTTAATTCAATCCAGTTGATCTGCTTTATAGAATACAAAATGTATATTATGTAATTTTTTATAATCTTATATATATATATACAGGGTGTAACAAAAGTAACCAGACGCTAGCAAAATGAAAGCAAAAAAATGTACATCAATTTATGGAAATTTAACTGTGATGGAGCTCAGCCCCATTATTCACTTATTGTGCGAGAGTGGTTGGACAACCAGTTTCCCAACAGGTGGATTGGTCGCTGAGGCCTCATCGATTGGCCTGCACGGTCTCCGGACCTGACTGTACCAGACTTTTTTCTGTGGAGCTTACTAAAGAACAACGTTTATGGCGGAAGCCCACGCACTATCAACGATCTACTATTACCGAAGAAATTCGTGCCATACCATTAGATTTGGGGAACAAGATGTGCCGATTTGTTCTAGGACTAGGTTAACAAATGTATTGCACGTGATGCTCATCATTTTGAACATTTGCTATGAATACCTTCTTCTTTTATGATTCATCATTTTGGACATTATAACCTCAGTAAGTTGTTTTAGACTCGCTACACTGCATATTCTACGATGAATGATTCGTTTTTTATTCCTACTCTTCCGAATAAAGTTAGATTTCTCGTAAAATGAAGTGTCTGGTTATTTTTGTTACACCCTGTATAGGGTGTATATATATCTTGTGCTAAATACCTGGCGCTAAGTAAATTGTATGTATTTAGCGACGATATTAAACTTAATATTCAGAAAAAATTTTCACTTAGATTTATTCAAAATATTGTGTATGAACTGTTTACAATATCTAGATATAAAAATATAGGCTTTCTAGAAAAACTACCTTTGTCTTACCAATTGATTATTGGCGCTAAATATAAGGGAAAATTTGAAAAATGGGGCTAGATATTTAATACCAAAAATTGGCCAACAGACTAGAAGATCTAAGATAATTTATGAAAACATTTTAATATTTGAAATATATAACAGATAGAGAGATTGTAATAACTCAAATGCCAACCAAATAACAACTAGTATTGCATCTACCTTACAATCACTTATCGAATATTGGTCCACAAATTCTTGAATTCATAGCAAACAAGCAAATAATTAAAAGTGAATTGCAACCAAAAAATTATGGAAATAAGGAAACAATTTAGCAGCTACAAGATAATGAAATGTAAGATGGGAATATGTATTGAAAATTTTGTGCTGAAATATTTTTTCAAAATGATTTACACCATAAAAAATTTACTGCAATACAAATTAGCACAATATAATATATTTAATTACTTTTTTCAGAAATATACATGTCTAAAAAATCAATCTTTAAGAAACTGTTTTTAGAAACTTCAAAATTCTTTTAACAAACAACTTATGGTAGCCACCGAACAATTGGCCCAATCGGCGCATTTGGCATTTGAATCATCCGATAAGGTGAGTAAAATAAATGTTTTAATTCTCGAATTTTATGATTGTAATGACTACTCTGTAAATTTTAATCTTAAAATTGTGATTAAATGTTTCATAATCTTTGCTTTAGGTCTTATTGTCACAATGTGCTCTTGAAATGGTAAACATGGTAGGACAATTCGATCCAACAACTTCCTTCCAGTATTTGGCTTTATATCAGGTAAGCACAATCCTGATTCTTTGAAGCTCCCCTGTTTCTCTAAGTTATTTTTATAACGAGATTCCTATATTTGCGATGTTTTTTATGTCTATAAATCGGGTGTTTCTGATCTGTGCTTATTGACAGGAGTGTGCGATCTGTAGCTGCTTTTGTTGATCATTAAATGATGAATGTTATTATCGAATTCTTTGTTTTCTATCTTTCATACTTTTTGTAAAATTATCTGAATATTGGAGTCAGTCTAATGTTTTAGTTGACAGTTGACGGAAAAAATACCTAGAAAAATTTATTCAATTCTTTCCTTATACATTGTGTTTAAATGCTAGTAATACGTAATTTAAATTTTAAATAATATTGTTAATTACTTCTAAAGAAATAAAGTATTTTAAGTTGGACGATATTTGTTTGCAATCCGACATTTTAATTACAATTGCTTAGTAGAAATCCATTTAACATGAATTTATTACAGTTGCCGCATAGATAGAAATAGGTTTACTATAGTTCTGAAATCTAAATTTGATTTTATAATACCGCCTTGAGATGGGTGCTTTTCAAATATATCTTCCGATCACTATTTTAAAATTGATACTAGAGATGTAACCGGGTTACCTAACAACTGAGTTGGGGCTGTAATGCAAGTTATATTTGTCATTTGTCTTCATTTTGTTTGTTTCGTCGAAGCTATATTTCACTTTTACATCTGTTTTTTGTTTTTTCGTTGTGAATTATGTTTATGATACATACCAGAGTTTGTGAAAAGATGTCTTTTTAACAAATAAACCGTTTAAGAGTTTAAAACATATATAATAACAAACATTTAATTATGATGAATCAGAGATTGCTAGAATATAATATCTATAGTACTCTCTCTACATGAACTTATCAAAATTCATTTCTCGTATATAACGAAATCCAACTTTTCCTACTCTTTTCATTGAAAGTCGTTTATGAAATCACGAATGAAAAATCCCAAAAACTATTGTTCAAACTTTTTGATTAATTCTATATGATTTGAAAAATATAATTTGAAAAACCTGCAAAATCCTGTGTAAAATACTCTATTTTTTAAAAGAATACCAATCTGATAACTGGCCTTTTTCCTATCTCTAATCTAGCTGAATTATATATGCATGACCGGCTAATTTTCTAAGTGGATTACTGGGTCAGAATTTGTGGCCCGGCTCAAGGCTTTCTGTTATTGTAAACCTTGCCTGGTTACATATGGTTGACACAATCAATAGAACAGTTTTGTTAGCTTAACTGCTTTAGCTCCTAAAATAGTATAACAAGGTTAAAAGATGCAATTGCATTCGTCAAAATTTCCAGATTTTACAAATAAGTTATCATAAGAATTATTTATCTGGATGGACTACTCTCTTTTAAGTCAGCTATCTCCTCCTTAGCAAAGCCCTAGTGTCTCCAGAATAAAACGTTAGATGGCTTCAATGCAACATCTACTGAATGCTGTTTCATTTTTATAATAGTCGTTTAAACGATAACTTCAATGTAATTTAAGCGATGGTAATGCACGCATCGGCCAATGTAAACGTTCATTCTTATTAATGTTTTAATAAAATTAACCGGAAACTCATTGAAGTTACTTGAATTACGGAGAAGTGAGTTAAATCATTATTAGGGATATCACCAACCTTTTGTTTACTATGACGCATTCACAAATACATTTCTAAGAACCTTGTAAATTTAGCAATTATATTTAGATATCGAATTTCACCCGGTAGCTTATAATATGAATAATATGCTCATTTATTTCTGTATTTGGGTACGCTTCTTTCTAGAAATAATACGGAATTCCAGTGGTGGATCAAGTAAAAAGTTTGTTTCCTTTTGGGTAACGTTTTTAAAATTAGTGGGAATCACTAAATGTGGTATGGGAGTTTATTTACATCTAAATATAAGGAATAAAGTGCAAACTAATTGTGGACAAAATCATAGTGCTAAACATACGCAAAAATTGACTAATGCTAAGATGTTGCACTACCATTCTTGGCTATCAATGTTGTGTTATGATGTGGCGTGGAGGAAAAAGGTTTGTTAAGGTATTGATGTGAGATGGTAGTCCAGATAAATTGTGTTCGAGGCCTGGAGGTAATTCTGACTTTAAACAGAAATGCACTATAGGGTTGCTGCATGGATTGTAGGGGCCACTTCATTACTTCAATGTGTTGCTCTATCAACCATCTAGATACCAGACTAGCTTTATGGATTGGAGCATTGTCCTGCTGGAAAATAAAGTTTTTGCCTCATCTCTTCATCTAGAAGGTTATTATGTTGCAGCGTTCATCCATTCATTCTTCCATTAAATTCAACCAGAGGTCTAGCAGTTATCTCAAAATATGCCCCAAAACATTAAGCTGCTTCTGCCAGACTATACCATGGGTTTTGTGTTGCCTGCTTGTTAAATCACTTCTGCTGTGGACCGTAAGTAATGTGGCTGCTTTCTTTGCCCTAAGCTAAGTGATATTTCATCTTACTACAACATTTTCTGTCAATCGGCCACGCTCTACTCTTGGGTTTCGCGAGACCCTCTTAGAGTATTGGCTTTGTTAACTGTGGGAATCATTAGTTTTTTTCTTCGTATGATGATCTTTGAGATCGATCTTTGAGATCGAACTCTGCCACTCATGCTCTCCGTTCTTGCAGAATGCTGATGCCCGTTTGTTCTAAGAAATCTTGGCTCACAGCTCTGGAGACAGCCATGCATTGTCCACCTGAATACGATGAGTCTGTATTTGCGAGAGGTGCTATCCGTTTTCTCCCAGATTGTTAATGCTTTTTTGATTAGCCAGTTTTGGATAGACATGAAAGGATTCGAGAAATTTTCAGCCTATCATCTTGAATACGAATAGCTAGTGAGGTATGTGAGTGTCTAACACCATTTATTGTTACTATTCTGAATTGGGATAGATTTGAAACAGACAAAAGCAATTTATGATTCGTTTAACTTATATTGAGCACATAATGCAACATGATTAGTTATGATTTGTTATACTTAGAATAAGATCAATTTTTTTGTTTTTTTTAAAAATAAGTAAGCCCGATACTTTCTGCCAGAGGTGTATTACACAAGGAAATGTGTTTCTAAGTGTATGAAAATTTGGTTGTTTTCACTGTTAAAAGGTTGAACGCATCGCATTTCCATTTAAAATATGTGATTTTGAGGTAGCATTTTTTGATCAAATATCAGCAATATAAGTGTTACCGCATGGCATTATAGAGCTTGTTACCATGTGGAAGCAATAATTATATTTTGAATTTTTTTATCTTGATTAAAAAATGTCATTTGAAATAATTTTATTTGATGAATTTACATTTTTATGCCATAACTTAATAATTTAGTTGTCATAAGACAGCAATTTAATTTTTTAACAATGTATTCAAAAATATAAGAGATAAGTTATGAATATGAATAAAAAATATAAAGTGTGGCCCACATTCTTAAAGGTGTTGATGCTGAACCCCGTTTTGAAAGATGGCAGCCACATAGGGCTTGGCAATTAGTTGTGTGCTTTGAATTTTTTATTATTTTTGTAACTTTTTTGAACTTTGGCATTGAAAGTGACCTTAATTTATATTATTATGTTACGTATTTCAATTTTGAAACATAAACTTTATTCATTGACTTCAGGTCTAATTTATTCATTCATTTATAGAAATGTCTGTCTATGTAAAATTATGAAAATGGCTGCCTTGATTAAGTAATGCTAGTTGACCTTGAACGTATTTTTTTGTTTTGATGTTAGAGTAAGTCTTTCACAAGAACTAGGATGAATATGAGTTAAATAAACTGTTTTTCCAATAATTGGTGAAGTCCCAACTTCATTTGCATATAATATCGAAACTAATGAATACATTTTTTTGAAAATTGGCAAAGATGTAGTACAAAGGTGTATCTTTCACTGAAGCTCATTACTTTATCTTTAATGGCTTTGAAATAAAAAAGAGGCCTGAATCGCCCTCTTATTGCGTTATTGACATTTTATACCTCAATGCGTTTAGGGTTAATCAATTTCAATAATGTTAAACATATTGCAAATATATTATATGTTCCAAAATTTTGAGAGAAACTATATATTTTGCTTGAATCTCTTGCACTCAAAATCTATAAAGTGAATTTTCAAAATCAGGAACGCTTTCAGAACTACGCTATGAACGAGTTGTGTTTTAGAGCATATTTTTACCAAAAACAGCCCAATTTCAAATTGCCTATGTTTATATAAAGCCAAAGCAGCAAACGTTTCATGCAGAAAACTGTAAATAATATTTATCTAACACTAAATTTGACGTGAGAAGTGTTAAATTTTGAATATTTACTACTCACACATCTTTTTAGATGTCAATCTCGCCACTTTCATAAGCGCATATATAAAATAATAATTGTACATTTAGAGTTGCCTAGCGGCCATTGCTACTACAAAGATGCTTAACGATGTCTGTATAAATGCTTCATCATCACTTCTGAACTCACTTATTCGCCAACTAAGATGTTCTAACTCTAGGCCGCTGATAAACAAATCATCAACGATGTACAAGAACATTCTTGCAGGTCTTGATCGTTTTGAGGTAATTGAGTTTTCATACGTTGTACTTAAAAACATATTATCAAACATGCATTGTTAGCTATATTTATTGTTAAGCTTAATAGACAGTATGTTAAGATCTAATTTATTTAAGTTTGCCATCACTGATGGTGAATATTGTCATTGGATTATAATCCATATTGTTACTTTTTGTCACAAACACATTTTTAAATGTTCCCGCATTATACATGCACTGTTAACATTAATGGAGAAAACATTTTGGAATTAAGAAAGGTCCTTTCAAAGCATTTATACCAAATGTTGAATTTTTAAGCCGGGTTATGAAGCACTAAAACTATAGGTAATAACATATTCTGACCAAGTTTAACTAGAAAATATCCTTAATATATTTTCGCAATGTACGTGAATTCTCATAAAGTTTGTTTAAGAAGTTCACACTAATATGAAGTTTTTTGGTTTGCATATCCCTTTACTACAATTCTTTGTGTGACTAAAATTATGTATGCTACTATATGAGATATTAGTTTGTTCAATTTTGCTTCTGTTCGGACAAATTAATTCAAAAATTTACGAAGTTCGTTTTTATGCAAAGTTTTTTTCATGCTTTCTATTAAAATTTCCACACGAAGAAATAATGTATTCAGACGATATTATAACTGTCTGCCCGAATAAATTTGCAAAACTAGGCATATATTCGATTCCAGTGGCATACCGTCAGGTTATCAAAATTGAGTTTGATATGTTCAATCATAGTTGAACATTTTAGAAATTTGGTCGTGAAGAGTATTTTTTAGGATATATTTTTCTAAAATTTTCAAAAATTTTGCGGGGCTTTGGTCCGCTTTTGATCACGACTGAGATGTCCCCTTCAGAAAATCCTGCATACTCTCCTGTTCTTTTGAACTCCCTTTCATATAGTGTCAGTTGAAAACGGCAGAATTGCTGAAACTATAAATTTTATTTTGAGTAGTGCACGGCGTTCATTGAGCAATCTTTCACTTACGTATTTTGGAAACTGAAACATGATCTCACAAGAATGTTCTTTCAAATCTCAGAAAAAGATTGTAGCTGTTCTCTCAAAGTCTTCGCTAATGACTTTAGTGCGGGTTAGAAACACTGTTTGTAGACGTGTTGTTCCAAAGTTGTCATTGTAAACATTCACCATTATGCCACGTGTTTTGTTATTTTAATTTGTGTATATACAGAAACAAATTCTTAAAAATTTTTGCGCCATAAAATTCTGCCCATGCCTTTTTTAATTACATTGTGAATGATTACATAAATTTCATTATTCTTTACCAGTATTTTATGCAACTTTTTTACTTTATAAATACTTTAATCACTGGTTTGATGATAACTACAAAGTATACTTTACGTTAATATGTTCTTTGATGTAGAAAAAGCTTTTGAATCTTTCTTAATTAATACAAAATTGCACCGAAGGAGATTTTTTAACTATCAGTATTTCTTTATAAATTTCATTTACCGGAGTTGACATAGTTCACTGGCCACCTTAAAAAATAGTGAAATCTGGTGTATACATGCATGTAAATGGATGTAAAGGATATTATTTACTGAAAACCAATATAATACAATCTTAGCGACATGCCTGACATTCATTCTGCATGCTTATGTAATCATAGAACAATTACGTATCTTTTATATAGAAAAGATAAAGTGCCTTTGCGCATTCCAAGGACGCAAATTGTGACTCTACATGGTACTGGTATTTAAAATCATGTAATTGCTATTTGATTCAACATCGCCGGCGCAGTAGTGTCAACACTCCTTGTATTTACCTAACAAGGTGATCCTTCGTCTGCATGAAACAGTGAAAGACCACATATCACAACTGAAGTGTCAGCCAAGATTAACCCCTTTACTGGTTCCTGTCTAACAAAATCCAAACATCCTTTTTTTTCTAAATTGCCTAACACACAATCTACTTGTTAACATTTTCCTGAACGAAGGATTTTGATCATATAAGCCAACTAAGAAACCACGTTTATAGCCATAGACGTTTTTAACAGATTGTGTTTGCAAAAAACATATCAACATTTGACTGGGATCAATAGTGTTCAGTGATGTTTACTGATGAAACTAAAGTTATCCAGCAAAGCATATCGCCCTATACTGCGTGTTGTCCGCCTTTAAGTGTTTTACACCACAATACTCAGTTACTACTGTCAGCAGTGCACNGCATGATGAAATCGTTTGACGAATTCAATAGATTCCTAATATAAACTCCCCATAGAATTGAAAGCAAATGTTAATTGAATAATCGGAATACGCACGTTAACATGAACTTGCACAAGTCAAAATATAACTGCCACATGTAATATGTAAAAATAAATTATATTAATATTGAGTGAGCTGTCAGATGCAGACATCATTTAACATAATATTTTGCTTATGCACTAACCGCATAAAAGCAGATTGCTATTGCATATATATATTATATATTAGAGAGTGACAATATGAGGCAAACATGGACCCCGAACCAATCATAATATTTACTATCGGCACCCAACCTGACCCGAAAATTTAGTACCTGAACCCTAACCGAAACGTTGAATTTGATTTGACGTTGTCTATCTTTCTCCAATCAAATGATCATTAACATCAATCATTTTCTGACGGAGAAACAGCAATTCATTCGTATTACTTAACGTCTTGGATATTTCTCAGTTCAAGATGTGAATAACATCAATATTTTATAAATAATAAATCTAATCTTTGTACTCGAACCCGACAGGACCCAAAACCCGATCGGGTTTATCAGGTACCCGATGTCACTCTCTAATATATATATATATATTAGAGAGTGACAATATGAGGCAAACATTTCAAATTTAGTACCTGAACCCTACCTGAAACGTTGAATTTGATTTGAAGTTGTCTATCTTTCTCCAATCAAATTATCATTAACATCAATCATTTTCTGACGGAGAAACAACAATTCATTCGTATTACTTAACGTCTTGGATATTTCTCAGTTCAAGATGTGAATAACATCAATATTTTATAAATAATAAATCTAATCTTTGTACTCGAACCCGACAGGACCCAAAACCCGATCGGGTTTATCAGGTACCCGATGTCACTCTCTAATATATATATATATATATATATATATATATATATATATACACATGTATGTATATTACCTTAGAAAATAGCGTTAAATATTATATAGTGTACTACACCACTAAGGCTGCAAGAATACAACATTGATAGGAAAAACTAATGTCACTTTGTAAACCGCGTTTCTTTACCCAAAATTTCTGGGGCTTTCTTTATAATATTTGGCCTTGTCGCTTAAATACCAGCAATAATTACAGCAGACACCTGGTCTGTGTTAATTAGGTTAGGTAAATTGCTGACGTTAGCCTATTATTTTTTATATCGCTTGATAAATATCAGCAAAAAGAAACCATGTAAACAGGCGCTTTCAATATTGAATACGTCAAATTAAATCAACATGAGGAATAATGTTAACTAAATTCCCGCCATCGCAATTTTCAAATGAAATCAACACGAGGAATCGGTGTTGAACCAATATAATCGATGCTTTAGATATTTAATATGTGAATATTCAAGTTATTATAACAATAATTTATGCAAAGCTTTAGCACTACGTGAATATTGCTTGTTAATAAGAACAAAGTTTTTTGACAATATATTTTTTAACGATGCTTCGAAAATTTGTTTCTAAATTTATTTAAAATAAAAATGTTCAATTTAAATTTATTATACCACAAAATTATTAGTGCATTGTTGAAGTATATAACCCAGTACATTTTTCAAAGTACCAATACAATTATTTCATAATTTTAAAATTACGAATTTGACTGTTTTAATGAAATGGCAATGATAATATGTTTGTCATTGTTTATTTCTTTGACTCCCATGAATTTTTATGCTGAACAATGCAGTTTTGTAAGCAGAATTTTATAAATTATAAAAATAAATTATCAGTGATGTTTAAATAGGAAGTCTACTAAATGCTTTATAAACGTTTCTAGGCAACTTCCAAACATTTCCTTGACGTCTTCTAAACCATTTCTAAACGTCTTCTACACCTGACATAGATGCCATTTCTAAACGTCTTCTAAACCATTTTAAGACGTGTTATAAGACGTCTTCTAAACGTTTTATTGTTTATTGGGTTGAAGCATGTGAAAGGTAAACATCTCTGTTTGCATACAGAATATGTCGTATCAAAGAAAATAGAATCAAAAGCAAAGCTGCTATGTCTGGTGGTCAAGTACTCCTTTCTGCCAGCTTGAGGCAATGGGTATCTCATCGTCCAGTTTTCGAAGACAGGATGGTATAGAAGAGTCATTTGCTAAGGATTTGTGCTGCATAGGTGGTTTTCAGCTTACAATAGTTGAAAAACAATATTTTCAGACGTTTATGCATATTACTCAGCCCCGTTTCCAGAACATTGCGTATTGTAAAAAGTTGTAACGCATTACAGAGCTAGCCCAGAAGTCGAC
>CABFPE010000041.1:8910-43138 GCA_900660155.1 Hofstenia miamia | reverse complement strand
CATTAAAATATTCAACTTATATTACATCTCTGAAAGTGAAATCTGCCTAGCAATAAATTTTAATTATGGCACTGTTTTGGTTTCGATTCAACACATCTCTTTCGGGATCGTCTATTTGGCTAACTTGTTTATAAGTAAGTATTCACAAAAGTTTGGCGTTCATCAGGGGGAATTTTATGACTGGGAACATCTCATTATTTATCAACTTGAGTGATCAAATATAGGACAAAGCTTTGTGAAGTTGTCAAATTATTGAAAAAATAGGCTCTAAAATGCATCTCGCCACCTTAATTTTTAATGTTTTTTTAAACGAAGTTTTTTACATAAGTAATCAAAATTTATGTTGAACATCTCAAGGGGACATTTCACCATCTCCAATTGTGTACAACTCTGACATTAATTGTTACGCCAGCGTTGATATTTATGTGCAATTCACTAATATGTGCTATAATCTGTTGTATATTGCTAGTAAGGTTATCTTAATCTCAATGGCAATAATTATTTTTATTTTTAAAATGAATCGAACTATGGATAGTGGGATTGATATTAATGTAGACATATCAATATCATTTCGAGAAGAGAACCTAACCATGTCGCATAGGGTAGATCATGCCTAATGAAGACGTTTATAATAAATTAATTAATTCCTGCAATCGAAATATGTGCTTAAATTTTAGTATATTCTGCTATTATTTCTCTTCTGCTCATATTTTAAGGTACATCAGTATTTTTATAGACTGTTCCATACACTAAATAGATGCTCTTCTAATCTATTTTGTTCTAGGCGATAGTGATAATAATCAAAGTTCATAAGCGCTATAAGCAAAGGCACACAAGCGCAAGCGATGATAAGTGAAACTTGAAAAAGCGAAAGCGACTATAACCGAAAATTTACTAAGCGATCAATTCACTGATACTGATTTTAGACCCTTGGACAAGCCTGACATGTGGTTTAAAATACTTATAAGCATTAACCTTTTCAACTTTGTGTCGAAACTTAATGCATTTGGTGACATTGAAGTGGTCTGCGTATGATCGGAAGTAGTCCATCAATTTCGTGTTATGCATGAAATTTGGTGCTTCAATTGGTGGTGGATAATCGCTGAATGCCATAAACTCTTTACTGGTATTTATAATTGTACTGGCATAAACCGATGGCTTTTCTTCTTCGATTTGTTCTTGGTAATTCCAGAGGCCACCTAAGTCATCACTCTTCTCAAAACAAACAACATCAAATCCTTCATCTAGACAAATTTTTGTTGTTATTACTCCGCCAATTCCTGCTCCAATGACACATGCGCGAAGTTTAGCCATTTCTGATGTCTAATTCATTCAAAGAGCAGGATCTATTGCGAAAGCTTTTATATCACAATATTTGCTTAGTAATTACCTATTAGAAAGGTGTAGGGCACAAAGTTTCATTTCAATTTGTTTAACGCACCAAGTGCGACTGTTTGATTCAGTTAGTTACCGGTACTGTTTCGCTAGACCTTTTAACCCAAATTCTACTAGGAGTTTTTCCAAATCTATTGGGGTTTCCCAAACAAAATTTTGAACGTTCTTAACTTATAAAGTAATGAAGATATTTGACATTTAAAAGCACAAGATAGAGAATTGTTTCCTTTTTTTTTCTTCAGAAAACAAAATATTTCATGGTTGTTGCCATGAGCATTAGAGCTTATCATTATCTGCACACTAGGAGTAGCATAAATTGGCGAGGCGACACCACATATTGACCTTTTGACATTGGCGGACACATTTGCATGCGTAGCTAGCTTGAGTGACTAAATTTTTTTCGGTAAGAGTTACAATTAATAGTTATTTTCAAAGAAAAATATTTTTTAGCATTGAGAAAAATAAATAATTGCTTCCGCAGACGCATACTCTCAACACACACAGAAAACTAACATTTATAAATAACAAATTTATTTAAAAGAAAATATAAAATGATAAAGTTTTTAATGTTATCTGAATATTTTTACCAAAATCGGATTCTCATTGCTGCATGTAATTCTTGTACAGGAATAAGTATTAGCAGAAATCTTCATCATTGCATGAGGGCGCCCAACTCCATAGATGAGTCCATGTAGAGAATTTCAATATTTAAAATTGTTTGAAAATGTGTGCAAATCGATTTAGTACTTACAAGTAACGCTAGTTGAAATAGAGCTAAAGAAAATTAATTTTGTAATTCACTGAAATTATTTTCAAAGATTTCTAAAATTGTTTTTCTTAACAAGTATGAAAAAATATTTTAGAAAGCAGAAATGTATTTTCGCGTTCGCGTGCATTTTCAATTTCACATTATGGAAAGATAAATGCCACAATTTCAATTTTTCGCATGCTTTGAAAATTGCCCAATACAAAAAAACGTTAAAAATCTTCAATTTCCTTTTAAGTGGACCGGAAGTATCCCAAATAATCAATGATGCGTTGTACTTTTCAAATTTACTGTGAGCATTCATGAACTTCATCATTTTAGTTTTATGTTGATATAAAATGAATGACTTTCTGAAATATTGAAAACGGTGAGAAATATCTCTGTAATGATGCTATCTCCAAAAAATGAATTTTAAATATGCCCTGCGCTTTTCATTCCTTGATAGATTTACGAATTTACCAAAATTCGCAAACAACTGTATTTCATCAAAAATGTTCACTATTACATGACACTGGTATGAAAAGTTACAAATTTGAAAGTCATGGTTAATGTACTAATCTCAATGTTAGGCGTTAATGTAATTCGTAAATTTCTGATATCACTATACGTGATAAGGGGAAATATACACTCATTGGAAAAGAGCGAAATGTATCTAAGTTCAAAATTTATCAACACAAAAAATGAAGGGTTAGGCTCTTCGTAACGTGAGGTGCAAATGGTTCTAATTTCAAGTTCACAGTTAATTTGTGCCGAGTGCAACACGACACTATAAGAGGCATTGTACTTTCGACATCAAGAACTGTGACTGGTCGACGTTTTGGTGGCTCAATACTAGGGAAATGTTATGACGTGTTAGGATAGACTAACTTCTTTAACGCTCTAAGTTTAAGTATTTTTTAATATCTCCATTAGGCAAAAAATGCATTTTCTTATACGAATTTGCCCGAAATCTATTAGACAAGTAAATAAATACGCTTAATTGTGACACAAGTCAATTTATTAATAGAAATATGATAAGGAAATAATAAAAGTGTTGTATACACTGAGTATAAAATGCTGAAGTCAATTCCAAATGCAATGTGTAATTTGGTTTTGTTTTAAGTCTGTGGTTCTCAACATTTTTATCCATTGAGATCTCTTTTCCTCTTCATTTTTTAGCTGCCCCTTCACCGCAAAAAGAACTCAATAGTAGAGAAGTTATTATTAAAGATATAGTAAATGATTATGCTTTATTTTAGAGGAAATCTGAGCCAAATACAAATAAATTATTTAACAATTAAATTTCATGAAACACTCATGTTTATCAGTAAATAATTCATAACATACCTTTTTAAGATAAGTGAGTAATTAAGTAAAAAATGAAAATTTATTCTGTAGAAATTCCATTCTTTGTAATGAAAACCGTTCTAAATTAGAATTGCAATATTGACAACCGAAATGTAACGTGGACCCCTATTTTTGATTGTGGATCCTCAGAAATGTCTATGTGGACCCCGTTTGAGATCCACTGTGTTAAGTAATGTGCATGTCATTAATTTTGTAAATGATAATTGTTAATAAAATCCAATGTATACATCCTCTCATTACCTAGGTTTGTATCTTATTGTCATTGTTGATTTCAACTGTTAATTGTGGAGAGACAATGAATTCTAGTGAAAATATTTTGGAGAATAAAATGCATGTTTGAGGGTTATAACACATGTATTAATTATTTCAAAAATTGATGTTCGGTTTTTCATAAAATTCAAGTTGATTGGATCATTTATCTAAAAGTCTCTCATATATATATATATATATATATATATATATATAGAGAGAGAGAGAGAGAGAGAGAGAAAGAGAGAGAGAGAGGGAGAGAGAGACGTTGCATTAACATAAAAAATTAAATATGAATTTGACTGGGATAGTTCTGTTTTGAACTATTTCACATTTTTATAATTTATTGAAAATGAAAGTCAAGTAGTATGACATTATCTCTAGTTAGATACAAGTTGTAAAGAAACCTTCTAAAACTGTTGAAGGCATGTTGTTTGATATTTTTGAAAATAAAAGCTTGCAATTATTATATTTTTTGATATAAAATTGAGAGTAAAAAAATGCTCATATTTTGCTCAAAAATAATCATCAATCATTACGAATTATATTGAAAGAAGATTCTTCATCTTGAAGATTAATAAAAAACAATTAACTTTCCAAACGAAAGATGTAAGGTAATAATCAATGTTATTTCTATGAAAATACCTGCTTTATTGTAAATGAGGATCTGAATTGCCAGAAATTTTAATATTCTGCCTGCGTTGACTGATATCTCTCCTGATCACGTTGAGTCAGCAATAATAGTTTTACGAAAATAATTTTTGATTTTTCTGAAAAATTCAATGTTGAAAATCCGACGAATAGGATTTCAATTACGTTCCTCTTGAATGCTTGACGGATACAGTTATATTTGACATTCACAAGTGACTAGCGGCTTTGGATAAAAATATATCAATGAGTAGGGTATAAGCTTGCAAGTAAATTTAAGGCAGCTTCCTTCCAGAACAGGTTTTATAAATTGGCACTATATATAATGCATATTTCTTAAAAAATGTCTGACCCCACTTTAAGTGGCATTAAATTTTTTTAAAAATATGTTAGATGGTGAAAACTGGAGTAAGCGGAGAATAAATTATGGGCTCGCGTATCGAGAATATTGTTTTGAAGTACCCAGACTATATTTGTATCCATTGCAATACTACTGCTAGGGATGTATTTACTCCAAGCCATACTATGTATTATATATTAATGTTACTGAATTTATTGAAGCCATAAATATTTTTAGCAAGAGTCAATGTTTATTTTAGCCATTAAAATTATTACAAAGAATCTTATCGGAAACCATATTGCGACAGTTGCATTTAAAGCTTTAATTTAACAAGATAAAGCTTTAATAGTCGTTCAAACAAAAATTCACTCTTGAATTAAGATCAATGACGTAAATATATAATAAATTTGATAATGTTTGAGACAGAAATGTATAACATTTTCCAAACTTTAACTTACTGCATAAATCCGTACATGCTGTTTTCTAAATTATGTTCGTTTTTATTGTGTTCCAATGCTTTCATTTATTTCTTGTAGCTTCAATGTTATGTAATCAATAATTAATTTGCAATCAGATCAGTAGATTTTGATCCAAGTTCAAACATGTAAGAAAACATTCGAAGTTTCAATATCTAATAGGAATTTTATTTATGGTTTTGAAATAATCCCATGTATGATTACCTCCAAGTCTAATCTCTGCACTTGATATCTGATATGTACAATCCTTTCATACCCGTTCTGTAATAGTATTACCTGCTTATTTAGACAGTTCCTATATCTGGGAGTGATGGAGAAAGTTCGCACTTCAATTAGTACAAAGGCAAAGCAACCTCAAAGTAATTTGTCAGGAGGTAAGTATATTTGATTTTGTAAATTTGTCTTGTTATTGGTTAGTTCACTTGAAATTATATGGTGAAAATCTTGATAAATTTAGTCTTGTATAATATAAGCAAAGGCAACTAAATAAAATTTCAATTCTTTTTATTCATGGTATAACTAAAAATTCACCTTTAGTTTGGAAGTATTCTCAAAGATTTCGTTTTTAAGAATCAAATATTTAGCCTTTGATTCGTCCCAATGTCTGTTTGTGGGTTTATTTGTCCAAAACCTTTCTAGGGATAGGTATTGTTAAGTCAAATATTTTTGTTTTAGGTTTGTTCATTAAACGATCTTAGAAAAGTATCAACTTTGTATAATTGAATGTAAGGCGGCAAATTTTTGAAATTTTCCAATATTAAGCGATAGTCTATTAATCAATTTTGTTTTAGCTTCGCTATTCAACCATGTTTCAAATAAGCAATCGATTTGCGAATTTTTTATTATAACACTATCTATACAGTATGTATATATACATGTATATATATATATATATACACGGGCTTCGGATACAAAGTCTTAAAGTATCTACAAGGCGCTTGATACGGGTAAAAAATGTTTTTTTATATGTTTTTATATATATATATATATATATATATATATTAGGGATGGGATCAGGATAATTAATTGAATAAACCGGATACCGAATAATTTGACTGCAGGATAATATATTGTTGAATTATTACTAGGGCAAGCAGAAATATGACTTAAGAAAAAAATATTACCTTATTTTTATAACAAAACATAACGGAATTTAGTTAAATTTGCCGTAAAATATGACCATCTATTTTTCAAAATGATCAATTTAAGCAATATTAAGTGTTTACTATTACTGAGAACAAGATATAAAACAAATACAAAAACTCTTACATAAAATAGAGTCAATTTTTTAAAACAACTAAATTATAATAACTGCATATAAATTTCCATATATTATTGTAGTTCAGATTTCTGTCATGGCCTAAAAGTTTTCTCAACATAGAGAAACTTCTCTCACTGCAGCAGATGTTGCTTGACTTTTTCATAATCTAGCATACAATTCCGATTAAATGTCTATCCTCTTTTCTTTCATTGGGAAACGGTTATTTTCTAATCGTGATTTGATGTCGGTGTTTATTTCACATGTATCATTTCCAAGATCAAGGGTGGGAGTAATAACAACATCTGGTTGAACTTATACTTGGTCAAACGTTAACAACTTTGATTTTTTATAGCAGCCTTAGTTGAAACAATTAGATTGTCAACCCTCATATATTTTGACTAAATACTCATGGCACAACTAACTAGCAATTATACTTCTCGAGGTTAGCCAATGAAGTATGTTAAATGAAATTGAATGAATATATATATTTTTTTGCTAATTTAACTGGTGTTCATCTCGTAATTTGTCAAAAAATATACTTCCACAGTTGTTCACACAGATTTCTACTAAAGTCACTTCATAGTTTCAACCCTTCACAAATTATTGTGTTTTTGAACTTAAAAATGAATAATGCGCAATTTGGATCTAAGTAACCCATGAATTTTTTAAAATTAAAATTGATTTTTAATGCAGTCAGAAAGATATATATCGTAACATTTTTTTCATAAAATATTTAAATTACCGAAATTTTGGATGGCTTGTAATTTCAATGTATGTATAAATATTTATAATGCACTAATTCCTACATTCGATCACTTGAATCCAGGTTGTGCATCCACAGTAAGGGTAAAATCTAAGCTGTGTTTTTGTCTCAACGTGAAAATTTCAATTGTGGTTCTACTCATGAAAATTTGTATATGAGTGACCTAAACGTTTAAGATTTTGATGCGAAATACCGTGGTTTTCGAGACTCTACATTGATTCAGCTTAATTATTTGCATTTAGAACCCAGTTGCAACATTTACAAAGTGAGCATCAACTATGCGCGCCTTACAAAGCTGCTCGATCATATTAAATTATTTAAACGGAAAATGGCACAGACCCTTCTCAAAAATAAATCCGGTCAACCAAGACAAAATTCCAATATCGTTGATTCTGTGGATGATGATGCCACTCCCGCTCAAGAGGTAGTTTTTTAATTTATTCTCATTTTAATGTGCTTCATATATTTGAAATAACGAAAGAAAAAAGACAGAAAGTTTGATTGGGCAGTTTCAAACAACATTTTTCCCGAATTTTTTTGTAGTTTAAAAATCAGTATATAATTTTGTTTGAAAAATGTAATTTTGTGATAGGTATATGAATGTTTGTTTTAATTTGAAATTTTCAAAATCCGTTTACACAAACGAATAGTTTTGCAAATTTGTGTTTTATAATTGTTTCAGTACAGTATCGAGACCTATTCAGTTGCACAATTGTAAACATTTTGCACACTAACAGTGGTGTGTTTAGATGCACCAGCATTTTCACCGATTTATCAACATTAAGCAGATGTAAGCACGCCACTGAATATTATCAATAATTTCATTTTTTACAATGTTCCAGTTTAAATGTGTAATAATGTTACTTTTTAGACATTCAGGATTTACACATAAAAATTTTCATTTTTTTTCATTTTGAGCAGTAACTAGCTATCTAACGTGAGAAGCCGTAAAAGTTTTTTGTTTCCCTTACATAGATGCACTTATCACTTCGTCCAAATAGCATCGGGATTCCTTTTCAGATGACATTTTGATTACTAAGAGAACCGTCGCTCCCCCAAAGTTTGAAGTGCGCCTCCATCCATCGATCCAAACATATGCAAGATTCCTCATGATTTATAAAGTTTCTTACAATTTTTTGACATTATTCAATTTCAAATTATTTCAAAACCAAATAATAAGGAAGAAATTGCATTAACAACTGCCGTAAAATTGTATCCAACATTTCAAATAAATTGATTTCACAAAGCAACACACATTTATACAATAATACACCCACAATAATATATAGTGCAATTATCTAGACATTAGTAAATTCGATTATTGTTTTTCATATCTTTTTGCGGCTGTTGCGTTATCTAAAACATTTTTTGTGAAATCTTCAAATGTTCCTTTCTTTGTAATGTTATTGGAAATTGTTCAACCTCAGATTTCAGTTTCGTTGCATTGGCAACGCCTATTTTGTTTCGAAATTCTAAACTAGAAATGTGCGCGGTAGGCATTTTTGTAACACTTACGGCACCGCAACATTATTTTGCCACCGCTGCAGAAATACTAAGCTCACCGCGGAATACTGCAAAGTCTCGAAAATTTCCGCAATATCCTTATTTATGAGATTAGCAACTTAAAAGTTAATACAATTACACTGCTAGACATTCTTTTATCTAAATTCAAAATTCTATTAATATTTAAATTATATATAAAACTTCTTGAAACAATTATCTTAATATCAGCGCAGAATGGCAAAAATGATTCTGTGACTATAATCGTTTATTGAGAGGATAGTTTGATGGAAAACCAAGCATAGTAAAAATTGGGAGCTATCTAAGTTCTAGGTACATCGATTTGCAGAAGTTCAAACTTTGTTCCATGTATTTACATATATTTCTATTTATTGCCAGGGGTCTTAATTAAGAATTGCTGCTAAGCTAGTATTATAGGTGTGTGGAATCTGCGGGTCATTAAAATCAACGTCAACTACCATACTTGATGGTTTTTAAATTTTCGTTTTTAAGTGTTCAATAGGGAACTCTCTTCGAGCCTATTAAATTTCCTGTGTTTTTTGGTTGATTTGTCTTCAAATCACAAGATCTTCATTTTCATTTGTTGCTGCTGTGTATGATTATCCAATGAAATTTTGATATCAAGTAGCTTCAAATTTTTTAATTTGAAATTCGTGATTGTTCAGATCGATGCTGCTTTGTCCATGAGCACATTATTTTTGCAATTCCTTCTTTTCAGAATTAAATTACACAAAATACTTGTCTCTTCCAATAGTTATTGGAATCTGTGCACTTATCTCTATTCCTAAGAATAAGCTTATGTTCTCTGGTGATGAGAATCTCATATTTTAGTGCATCCCTTCTGATTTTCAACTCATTCTCACTCATCTATTGCGCGCGAAGTAGTTGAAGTTTCAGTTCCTGCAACATTTTAGCTGTGGGTAGGCTTGTTTTTGTCGGTAAAAGCATCTTAAAACAGAACTAGCCGTTGAATACTTCATAGCACAATGTTATGTAAATCTCCTTTCTTAATTTGCAAAATGTTGCAGAATGGTAGAATATTTACTTGAAGTGGGTGTAATATTCATCCTATCCCTAACCCTATATTCTAATTGAAAGTAGATCTAAGTTTGATTAGAATCCGAATCCATCTGTATCAAAAATAACCTATTCGATTCCAACGTACATTTTTAGTTTCAACGAATTATGTTTGCTAAGATGGAAATCATTTATAAAATATTATTTTCCAATATCACTTTACAAAAGCAATTCAAAATACTGTATATCGTATTAACTTAGTTTTTGGTATTGACTAAAGGTTTGTTTAGATCATTGTTAAAGTCAAGGTTGGTTTGGTTGCATGTTTATTTTTGCGTCTAATGCATGGCATTGTTAAGATTCTAATTCTTATTTGCAATGTCCTATTTCAACAAATCCGACCCATTTGTGAATTGCATTTGCACGAACATATATTGCTAGATTGTAAACGCATACTATCAAATTAGAATTACTAACTAGCATTTGCTCAGAACTGGAATTTCCTTATTGTCAATAGTTCTTTTATTAATGTGTTGTTATATTTTCAACAACATGTTTTTCCGATTTTAGAATGTTTTTAATTCAAAATTCTCACGTAGAAACCTAAATTTTAACGCATCGATTTCAGAATTAAGTCAATTACTATTGCATAAATTAGTATTTTTCATTCAGCAATATAGCTTTATTTATTATCCTTATCAAAAGTATTCATTTAAAAGTCTGCTTTCTGGTTTTGTTTCAACTTTTCGTACATGTGCTGCATGACGTAGCGTAGTTGATTTTAATTTTTTTATTAACATATATTGTTAAAAATATTTTTGGGAAATTTTAAATTGGGATATTTACCGTTTTTTTCTTAACAATTTATTGCTATGAAAACTTAACTGCAGTTTTTTTGTATTGCAAGAATTTTTTGTTTGTAAATCATACTATTGACTGTTGCATTGCAATTTGAATGCAATTGTCGCATTAGCAAAACTATACAAGCGACATTAGGGTTATATTTTTGTAAATTGTGCTCAAGTGCAACAACTGCTATTCCGATTAACCATAATTTTATTGGGATTTTTACATACGTCGTTTATTAATCTGAAACTGCTTGGTGTCCTTTTTAATGGACAAACCCTTTTTCCACATTTACAAAGAATTTTCTCCAAACCTATTAGCTATTTGTTAATCGTGAGGCATGGGCAGGTTTATTTGGGAATATGCTTTAATACAATGTTGAATATTTCTATTAAAGCGTACTGCTGTGACTGAAGTTGTTAAAGAGATCAACCATTTTGCTTTAAAAATTTCGAATTTTTGAAAAAAGATTTTAATTCTCACCATGCCTAATATTTATATATTTATAAGGTTTTGAGCTCATGGAAGCAACAAACAATTTTGACTTTTTCTTTATATGTACAAAGATATTCTAAGCCCATTGAGACGTGCCCTTGAGGTCGTGGAAAGAGGAGCCTTTATCACATGGTGCCTTCAAATTGAGTATAGCGTTAATAGTTTTTAAGCTATAAGCGTTTAAAAATTTTAAATTTTTTCATGAAACATTTTCACAAGTTTCCAGGCTATTTAATGTTAATAATGATCCAATCGTCTTGAAGTTTTCCAGGTAGCTTCTCTTAACATATAACATTAAATACACATAATACAAATAATATTGCATATTGTTGGCATTTTATTTTCTGAAGTCAACATTTTTCAATATGAGGTCAGCAAAATATGCCATTTCGTATAAGATCACACGGATAAAATGAGTGATTCAATTTTGTTCTATTTTTTACCTGAGATACAAATTGTGCTGCACAATCCCTTTATTCTAGTGATGTGTGGGCATGGGCGGGTACGGGTATTCTGTCCATTCCACATTAATTGCATTTTAAATAAGATTTTTTCAAGAACACAAATTATAATTAAAATTAGAATATAATGAATGTGAGCAGTGTTCAAAATTTTATTCTTGTGTATGGGTAAATTTTTCGGGTAGTGGTAAAACAGTATTTTTTGTCAGGCGGGTGCTGCATTAAAAAAACTCTACCCACGCATGACTACTTGATTCCTCCTGTGCTACCCAAATTGTTTCAAAAATGCATCATGAGGAATAAATTGGCTAAATATGAAACAAAAATCAGGATAAAAATATGTTAGTACTAGCCTCTGACAAAATTTCCATACATTTTTTTGACAAAATATTTACACAATAATCTCAAGAAATGGAAATGAAAATGTTCGTGCGCCTTCAGCTAATCATAATTTTGATTTTTTTAGGATGTAGTATTGTTAGATTAAGCACGTGGCTAATACGAGATATTTCATGCCCGTTTTAAATCTGATAAGAGCATTCTCGCTTATAAGTCTTGATAAAGATGTGTGATATCTATACAACATATATATTTAATTGGGTTCATTTTGACACACAATGTTAAAGAAATTAGGCTGTTAAGGACTTAAATGGCTCTTTGAAAATTTACTTTATTTTTTTTTGTTTCTGCATTCTATTTTTATATTTAATTGCAACGTTAAGCCTATATCTTGCTAGCTCCATAGATTAGTGGATTTTTTCCTTTCAGGCAATAGGTTATTGCCAATGTTAGCCAGTAATTAGAATACGTCATGAATATAGAAAACAGTAAACTTACTAGTCTTTTATTAACAAAAGAATTCTATAAATTAAAATTATCATTGTAATTTGATAGCTGTGTTACTAGTGCTTCATGCCAGTTTTCTGCTCTCACTAAGAAAGAGTTGTTTTTCTGGAGGAACAAGAGTTAGTTGCCTGTAATCTTAAATTTGGCTTGAAATATGTATCTTGTGTAGACGATTAATGCTTACCTCATGCAGACTTGATGATGTTTACAAAATATGGTTTACAGCAAAAGATCCCGAGGTTGCGAAACAATATTAAACCATCATTATGAGGTCTGAGCTGTTAACCATAACCCAGCAAGACGTAAACTCAACAGCCAGTACTATATTTATTGACTAGCCTGGGCAATGCTACTTGAATTTGAACCTCATTGTTTTTTCAATAAGATTCTCAACTTTAGGTGCTCCATTTAAATATTTGCAATTTGCATTTTTTTTCTTAAGCAAGAGATTAGTCGATTTTTATACATTAGTTATACATAGTAAAGTAATAAAACATAAAAGCTTCATACAAACAAATAAGAATACAATAAAACAAAAACAAAAAATATAGATAATCATTACACAAGATGTTCACCTTTAGTCAACTTGATTGTTATTTATTATTATTAATTTCAATTTTGCTGAGATATTTATAGTTTTGACATATAACTCTGTTCAGAAATGAATGTTGGGCACGAGTAGTCTTGATTTGAGACATAAGGTTGAAATTATGGTGATTCCGAAAAATTATACCTAGACTTTAAGATTGATAACTGTTTGGTTAAAGGGTGGTGAGGTTGGTTTCAATATTCGATTAGTGATCTTTTTGTCTTCAGCTTTAAATAATTCGACAATACAATATTTCGTTGATGTCATTTTAATTTGAAGCATTTTCGCAGGAACAGTTGGATTTTTATGAGGCTTTGGCAATGGAATTCCATATACAATTTTTGATAATATTGATGCGTTGAAAACTGTCTTTAGTTCTTTTTTATTAGCTCCAAATAACTTCAGATATTTTAAAATATAAATTGAATTGTTTAGGGAATTTAAAAGATGTTTAGCATCATGTTCAAATTTAAAATTATTATTCTAAGTAAATGGTAAATTTTCAGGTAAATTACATAAATTACAAAAACATGATTCATGATATGATATGCATGTATGTAATGAAATTAAGAACGATTTTCCATGTTTATAGGTATGTTATTGGATGCTGCCCATTTTTTTAAATTTTCAAATTAATCTGTAACTAAATTCCTACCATGATTTTTGAGGCATGGTACAAGTGTTGTACAATCATCTGCGAATTTTATGCATATGAATTGAATATTCTTTTCTTTAAGATCGTTAATTAAAATTCTAAAGAAATTAGGACCGCCTAATGTTCCTTGAGTGTTAATTTAGAAATAATCTAATGGTTGCATTTTTCAAATTAGTCTTTGTGTTCTAGTCGTAAGAAAAAATATCCATTTTTGTTATTGACCCACCTTGCATATTTTTTCAAATATTTCTATTAAAATATCATTAGTAACATTATGAAACGCTTTACGGAAGTCGATGCTTAAGCCATGCATTTTTTGAAGATATGTATTCATAAAATTTCAATTCGAATTGTAGAAGATAATCTATAGTACTGACTTTTGAATTTTAAGCAATCTTTGTGTGGTCTTTCATTTCATTTTCTTTCTTTTTAGTTTATGAATTTTGATCAGATGTAGTTTGATTTGTGGCGTAACCCATACTGGATGTCTTAATGACATTTTGACAGTTTTAACAGAAAAACATATGTTTAAATCATGAATAAGTACATTTGCAATTAATTCAGCAGCAATGCTTGGGCTGTCTGTTAATAATGTTGAAAAAATCAGTTGCTTCTATCATATTATTAAACTTTGATTTATTTTCTTTTGAAATAGTACGGAAGCTTGCAAAATAATGCCGATTAGGTACTTTCAATTTTGGAGTAATGAGGAGACCTTGATGATCGGTTTTAAGTTGTGGATTGAAACTTAAGGAATTTTGTATTTCTTGAGGAACATTTCATAGTATCAGGTCTAGAAAAGCACTTTGACGAGTTGGAGGGCAATCAATTTTACATAATTCTGTATTCAAGAGTAACTTATCTAAATTCAGCTTGTTAAAATCACCACAGACAATAATTTTGCATTAGAGTAGTTTTCAGCACATTAATGTGAAAATGATATAAGAAAAATCCAAAAGTTCAGAATCTTCATATGGCGACATACATGAATTGGGACTGTTATAAGTGACGGTTATTATTATACTAGATTTAGAATGTAGAGTACTAAATTTCAACCATAAGCTTTCAAACTTAATTTCTGATTCTAGTAATGAGCAATAATAACCATTTTTACGTAAATTGCAACGCCTCCAACGCTATCCAATTTGGTACACGTTTGCTTATTGTGCCAATAACATATTAATCTATCTTTACGGTATATTTGATGTCCATCAATAGCCACATAGCTTGATGGGATTTTATTTGTTAAAAATGATTCATTAATTGCACATATACATCAATGTTGTATTTGTTGAGATCATTATATAAGAGTGAACAGGATTTCCTAAAAGTATTTTGATCAATCATTTGAATCTTTTTAAGGATCGTACACTAATTAAACCCATTTTTGGGAGCATGCTCATATTTTAGAGTTTCTATTCTTATCTAGTCATGATTTGTAGGAGGAGGGTTTGACCCCCAGTTAGATTTCTTTTCATTAGAAAAAGATGGACAATCTTTACTAAAGCTACTGTCTTTATTCAATATCTTTTAGTTAATGTAATTAATGCATTCATAACACGACAGTACACGGATTTTGTCAGTTTATCCTTTCCCAACTAGTTTAGCTTACTCACAGATATGTATAAAAAATATGCCTTCAAAACTTGTCTGCCACCCTTGGGTAAGTGCTACCATTCTTTTTTAACTCAAATATTCTTTAAAATTGGTACAAAAATCCTCTATTTTGAATAATATTAATGTCCCGAAAACAAAAGAATAAGGAAAGCCTGGCACATCAAAGTATCTAATAATAAAGTTTCTATTACATATCACTCAAATTCATCCACAGATACTCTCCCAGCACATTAGCCTACTTTTTCTCTTGAAATTTTCTTCGAAGCGCTTGAGATTTGGTGAAATTTCTCCTCGTGTTCGTCCTACTGCTGGCCCACAATTGTACAGAAATTTATCAAAATGACATTTAAAGAAATGCAGCATTGAAGACATCCTACATCCTACAACTTGCATTTTCCATAACATCTGCTTTACCAAGTCGATTTAATCTTCGCTTCTGTGATTTCCAAGGAAATTTTCAAGAACGTCCTTTATGGAATGCAAAGCTTCAAGGTGCTGTCTGGATAGAGCAAGTATAAAAGCGGAAGAAGAAAAGAGCTTTTGAACTTCTGGGCCACTTAAATCCCCTTCTTTCTTTTTTGCAATACTTACCCGTGTGAATAGTTTGTTGAACTCTACAAATGCCTCACTATCATGTGGAATCGTTTTAAGAAACTGCTTCACTATGCCCGATTTCAGATGTAGTGATGGGAGCATGAAGCGGTTGGAGTGAATAAGTAGTAGGTTGATATGTCCAAAAGATTCGATAACAGGTTCTGGCGATCGTTCATGCCATTCGTCACGCAAATAGTGATTTGCTACGTCACGGCTATTAAACAGGCAATAGTAGCATGAATACTTTGCATAGCCTCTCTTCAGACCAGCAACTAAACTTAATCCCTTCATATCTGCTACCAATTTCCAATTTTACTCTTCGTAGTGAATAAGTTCCAGTATATTCTTCATAGTATCATAAGTTTCTGGTCGATGTTTAGCATAGAGTAATGGAAATGCCGGCATTTTGTTTTCATTGTCAAGTAGCAACACTTTTAGACTTTTAATTTACGAATCATAAATACGCGACAGTTAATCTTGTCAAAACTCAGTTCAACTAGAATTTCAGATATGCTGTGGCAGTAGATAAAGCCATCCTTTTCTTCGTAGTATGACGCAAAGTGACGATTTCTTGTGCGATACAATGTCACCAAAACATCACTGTCAGTTATGTTCCAATTTTTCAAAGTTTTTAAAATAATTTCAGATTTCTTTATGGATAACGCGAGCTTCTTGCAAAGCAGATCCAATTCCTTTTAGTTTGGATAATGTCGCTCGTGTCTGGTGAAATCGCCAAAAATGCTATCCGAACTAGAGTTCTCACTAGATGTATCTTGATCTTACTCTACACTATGGCTCGAACATGGAGTATTAACGTGTACTTGTGGAGTATGATGACTAGGTTCGTATGAAATTGGAGGCTGAATGAATGGCAGTACAGGGTAATTAATGTTTTTTCGATTCTTCTTGAATTTTGATATGTCAACATTGCAGAAGTAGCATACATCGTGACTATCGAATCGTAGCCATATCATTGGGCGTGTTATTGGAAGATGAGTCATATTGCCATCGTACCATTTCTCCAAATTTTTCCTAAAGGTTTCACATATTGTCTGAGGTGCCCAATCATTTTCAACATTTACCCAAATGTCTGTTCCATAGTAGATTCGGTATGCTGTACAATACTTCGGTCCCTCGAGCATTTTTTGGGAGAAATTTGCAATACTTCTACATAACTTCCTTTGAGCATTTGGAATATACAGTCCACATACATAGCAAAACGAATTTCTGTTGTTTCTGCACTTGCCGCAACAGTCACGTTGCATTCCTAAAACGAACAACTAAAAAATACATGTATGTTTAGAAAATATGTTTAGAATATGTTTATCCAGATATTAATACATATGTCCGGAATTTGTTACATAAGGGTGACCAGTGAAAATAAATATCATATTTGAATTCAGCGCCTCAAACTGCCTCTTATAGACCATTTTTTAGCAAACTGGTCAAACTTTTTTAAAAAAATTGTATAACCGTGTAATTGTTTGTGTCTTCTTTACAGTGTTTTGTAGAGTGATTTTCAGCACATAATCCACATGCTTCTTCTCGCTTACAGTATTTTGATAAAACCTGCACACTGAAAACATCTGGTAACATGTATGTTATTGTATACTTTGCATATTCCCAAGCATCAGGGTTGATTTTGAAGTAAAGTTAAATATACATTCAATTGATTCAAAAGAATTGCTATCAAGAAACTCTGCAATTTCTGGATTATTTTTTTATTTCATTAATAATATTTTCTTTCTTTGTGCAATCAAAATAATTTGGTATGTTAGTAATTGTGATTTTTGGTACCAGCCTTTTTTAATATGAAACTTTTTTGAATTCAATTTGTTTTCAATTTACTAATGTTTTCATCACCAGAACTAGAGTATTTGAAAACAGCGTTTCCTTTATTTGTGATTGATTTTTTGTATATAGAGACATCTGTTTGATGTTCTGAAATAATACCAGTTAGAGATTTTTCAATAATATCAGCTTCAGTCGTAGTTGGAAGAGTATTTATCAAAGAACGTGAAAAATTAGGTTGTTAATAACATGATTCCGCATATGTAGACTTGTTTATTTTATTTGGAGCTGGTAATGGTCTGTCATGTGATGTAATGATAGATTCCATGAAACGCATAATATTATTTTTTGCATCATTTGGTAAATTTGCTAATCTTAAAAGAAACTCAGCATTTATCTTCTTTTGTGAATGAATCATATTTACATCTGATAGAAGGCAGTCTAAAGGTTGTGTAACACTGATAATTGATAAATCACTCATTCTTGGATATTATTCCAAAAACACAGTTTGTACCAAGCAAGTGTATCTAAATCTGTATCTAATTCAACTATAATAAACAGCACTAGAGAAGTCCGTAGCAAACAGTTCTAGATAAATGAAAAGAATCTTTATGTATTCAAATGCTTTACGTATTTTGTTAACTTTGCATAACAATTTTCATCAAAATTATTTCCGACCAAAACGTTCCCACGCATAGTAGTAGTAGTAGTAGTAGTACCAGTAAGTAAGTAAGTATTTATTGAGCATTGACAATGCAAACAAAAGCACAAAATAAATATAAGACAATAAATTATTATTATTATCACAGTTAAAAATACACATCTTAATGGAAACAAGTACGTTTTTAAGTGCTTCTTGAAATCTTTGCATGAAGTCATCTGTTGCAAATTAATACAAATGCCATACCATAATCTCGGACCCACAATGCTGAAGTTACGTAACGCAAGGTTGGTACGACCAAGAGGGATGTCAAAATCTTTAGACTGTCGAATGTTCCTTAAATTTCTTCGAGGCTTAAGATTATTAAAGAATGAAAGAGGTAAAATAAATCTATTGACAATTTTGAAGGTAAGACACAATAACTTGAATTTAATGTGTTCAACTACAATAAATGTAGCAAAATTTGTGTGAATTATGAAAAGCATAAATTATAAACAAAAGTGCAGTAACAAATGCATAAATAATAATCATAGCAACATAAGTGAATTAAGAAATATACAAAATATAAACACAATGACAAAGGTATAAAAATATTGCAAAAAATAAGTAAAGGATAAATAAATTATGTCACTGCCAAATATGACGAAATTGAGAGAAAATCTAATTAGCATCTTTCAATTTTAATTGAATCCAAATAATTGTAGATTGTTGCCTAGTTGTTTTTGGCACTGGCAGATGAAATTCTGCTGGTAGTAGTAGTAGTAGTAGCATTAGTAGTAGTAGTGCTTAAATGACTTCTTAAATATTGGTGAGTAAAAAGATGAAATGTTTCCATACAATGACAATATTGTGGATCCGAGTTCTTCTTTCAATTTTCGATTTCTTTGGGAAGGTGCAATTCTGAAAAATATAAAACAAATAAGCAACTATAAATCGAAAGGACCATGTAATATTCGTAATTATATACTAAAAATAGCATTTTTAATACGAGTTCTCACTTAACATATATTCTAAATCTATGTATCAGATATTCCTACTTTCCACGAATATTTAAATATGCCATTGTTACTCCTGTATATAAAAGTAAAGATCGTAATATTCCTTCAAATTACATACCTATTTCGGTAACACGTATGTTTTCTAAAATATTTGATAAAAGTGTGTATTCCCAAATGTTAAATTACTTGGATGAAAATAATTTGTTTGTCTCACATCAATTTGGTTTTCCAAAAACTATCTTAACAATGGATGCTTTATTATATGGCATAGAGGACTGGAGGAGTAGTTTAAGTAGCGCTAAATATTTAGCATTTGTATTCGTTGATCTTCCCAAAGCTTTTGACAGCATGTCATATCATATCCTTTTGAAGAAATTAGTAAAATGCGGTTTTAGTCCTGATGCTGTTATGATGAGAGTTTTCTAAATGAGTGGTACCAATCTGTGAAAATTGGTGTTCATTAATCCTGCTATAAGCAAACTGTGCGGGGAGTGCCGCAGGGATCCACACTAGGTCATCTACTCTTTAATGTATTTATTAATGATTTGTTTGACACCTTGCTGAATGTAAAATCATTCGATATGGTGATGACCCGTGCATCTATGTTACAAGTGGGGAAAAATTGTCTGCAATAAAGTTATAAGTGTTGATTTTGAACACATGCAGAATTGGTTTAATAAGGATCAGCTTAGCTTAAATATTACCAAGACGCGGTATATTTTGTTGCATTCTTCAAGAAGAACAGACTTATCTAACAAATATGCTATAAAAGTTGACAATGCTTCAATAATAAATTCTAAAACAGCTACATACATCGGTATAAATTTTGATCAAAATATAGATTTTTCAGAGTTTCTTAAAAATATGGTTCGAAGACTTCTTGGTTTCAACTCAATACTTTCATTGTTAAGAGGTTGCGTACCTAAGCTTTCTCATAAATTTATACTCGTGCGCACATTTATGGTATTACAAAGTATGGCTCTTTGATTGGAATTGGCCAATACACTAATTTATGGAACTTTATGATAAAATGAGTAACTGGGCCATCGAAAAGTTGCTGATGTACCTAGATACGCCCACATAACTAAATAATACAAAGAATTTCAAGTAATGAAACCAACAAAATATGTACTGAATTTGGCATACCTATATCTCATTGGCATACTCTTTGGAAAAAACCAAAAATTTTCTAAGCACATTAATAGTAAACTAAAATTTAATAGCCGACAAGAAAAATTTCTAAAAATCCATCACATTAAAAATTCATATCCTCAAATTCGTTTTTTGCACATTATTCACAAATCTTCCATGTTGGATAAGTCCAATCCTGATTACTCTAATATAATTATGATCGATTTGTTGTTTGTGGAATGCAAATAATTGCTTTGAATAGTAGTAGTAGTAGAATTATCTAAGATTAACCTTTGGATTGACAGAAATAAACTAACTCTCAATTTTAAAAAAACTAAGTTTGCAACCTCATCTGAACAATCGGAAAATCCGTCTGTAAAAATTGATGACTATCAAATTTAAGTGAGTGATGTTGCTAGTTATCTTGAAATTCCGATCAATGCGTCTCTTAATTTTAAAGATTTCATCAATTGAAATATTTCTAAAATTGAACACTTCAATTCTACCATTAGACATATTTCAAAATGTTTGCCTCAAGATTTTTAAATTAAATACACTAGAAGCAAAATATACGACATAGTAGGGTATGGATCAATACTCTGCAAGTTAACTTGTAAGAGCTAGATTCTGTAGTTAATTGGACAATTTAATTAGTTGCTAAAATTCCACGATTTACACACGTGTCCAAATACTATGTTGATTTCAAAATCATGAAAGCCACAAATTATGTAAGCTATTTAACATTGCTGTACTTCCTTCGCAAAGTATCTTCAACCAAAATCACCTTTCCAATCTCACTGCTAAACCAAAACCTTAGATCAACAAAAGACGCTCACAATACATAAAAACACAAATAATAAAATATAGACATGGCACCAACAGTATTTTCTCAAGAGGAACAGACATATTTAATGAATTACCGAATGAATTACGACCGTCTCTATATTCTGAAAACACTCTTAAAGATTATTTTCTCAATATAATGGGGGTATCAAAGGAATACTCCTCCAATTTTAAGGTACCTTAAGTTCATATTTCCTTACATTTACTTGGTAAACTAGAACGGATGATTCAATATATTTCTTATTTTATTTGTTATTATAATTTAATTAGTTTACATTGAAATATATGTTTAAAATGTAGAGACGTTTATTTTAAACAAAAAACGTCAGTATACTAAATAAATCCATTTTATGTTTTTAGTGTCATACAAAAACAATTGGTTCCCAATCTAGCTGTTCTGTGACGTTTCAATAGTTCAATGTCAAGATGAATTCTTCGGTGTTTTATTAATATTGCATTATTAGCAATTCCTGTTAATATCCTTTTTACCTGGTTACAATTCTACTGTATCTTTGAATTCAGGTTGTCTGGCAAATACACAAAAAGCGAGCAGCCATATCCAATGCATTCATTATCAATGTTTCATATACTTCGTTTAAGAATCTTTCTGATACGATAGTCTTCAAAACTCTAAGATAACGAAGCCACCTAGAGGACTTGAGGCATAAAATATCTATATATGTTTTCAGCTGAGAGTATCAGTACTCGTAGCTCCGTCGGGGCACCGGTTCAAATTCATCTGGCTAGAATTCGCTATATTTACCTATTAGCATTGACTTTGATTTTAATATACTTAACTTAAGTTTGTTTTCTGAAGTGCTATTATGAACCGTATTGATTTCACTTTATAGGGCAGTTCTTTCTTTTTGCCTTGATAATTATGTCAGCAGCAAATTTAACCATGATTTGTGCAAGGTGAACAGTCTGCAAGTCGGAAATAGACACTAAGAATAACATCGAGCCTAAAATTGATCTTTGAGTAACTCCCTTTGAAATACTATGTAAGTCGTTTCTTTCATTTCCATGTTTATCTTGGAAGTATCTGTTGTTTAAGTAATCTATTTTATAATGTCCTTCGAGTGCTATCAATATTTTTTTATCGATTGCCAATTACTTCTATAATTGCAACATCATTGAAATATTGCTTAATCCTTATAAGCGTTGAATGACAACTCTTAAAAGCTTGGGTTTTGGATAAAATAATGTGTTAATTATGGCTGCTATTATGTTGGTCCAGCGCAATATAAACTTTTTCTGTTTTCAGCTGACTATCATAAACTATCATGAATATAGTAGTACACATTTATGGACTATACTTGTTTTATTTATTTCGAAAGGAAACTCAAGTCTAAGATATCTATATGAAATTTATTTTAATGATGAATTCCTTTTTAATTTAGGAGCCTTATGTTGAAGAAGTTAACGAGGAGTTTCAAAAAGAGTTTGAATTAATTATTGAAGAAATGAATTCTTATCTTTCGCCAATCACTTCTTTAATTTCTTCAGCATTACGAAGTTCTCCCAATGTATCCTCATCCGATAAACTTCACGTTCAATCACCTGCAAATGGAGTTGATAGTATATTACTTCTTCCAGATATGGCTTTGCACTCTCTACCTTTGGAAGCTTGGTCTTTATTAAGAACTGAATCAAATATAAAAGGCATGGCTAGAGATTTCTCTTTACAATTCGCTTTTTATAGACTTCAGAAGGATTCAAATGGTACAATGTTTTTTATTAACGTGTTACTTATATATATATATATATATATATATATATATATATATAATTTTGAGATATGCTATATAAATTCATTTAGTCTATAAGCATTTATTGATGCATTTCAACCACTTATGGGTCATCGTCAGAATATAATATTGCGGCAAATAAAACTACAAAAATACTACACTAAATAATTAAAAAATCATATATACATGCATTAACTAAAATAAATAAGTTCTTTTGATGTAATTCATGTTCTTGCAAAACACACAAATCAACACAAGTCTCTAATATATCAAGTATCTTTTCTATATTTACAGTATATGTACACCAAGTCAGCAAAATTTGTTACAAATTACATCTAGCGAAAAATTCAAATTCAAGTAGTTGAATTTTTTGGAATTCTTGTATAACTTCTCCAGAGGTTTTCCTCTTCTTTCGGTTGTCTGATTACTTCTGGGAATGTCAATACGTGAAGTATCAACAATCCAGTGAGTTGATGATGTTTTCTTAGGTTTACCATTTTTAGTTTTGGTGTCTCTTCCATTAATCTCTATATACGGTCAGTCTGATACTTCTAATCACTAAAGCAAGTGTCTTGCCATGCGTTGGCTGCGAAAGTGATTGCTGACAGAAGCATTTGGCGACAAGAAAGGAACCATACCTAATGCAAAGTAGGCATCTTACGCCATTTGACTTTTGGTCATCGTATAGTTTTCTAAATTAAGAAAATAAAAATATCCTATTTTCATTCAATTTGAATTTTTTGGTATTATAATGGTATGTAACTATGAAATGCAACTCACTTGATAATGACGGTATGCTCTACATAGTTTGAACAATACGAAAATCGCCTCTCCATCCAAGGTTTTCACATTCTTCTTTGGGAAAGGAAGTAATTGTTTGATCTACTTCGATTGCAGCAACAAATAGTAATTTTCAATTTCTTTAGGTAAGAAGTACGCAAGCAATGGGCTTGATATAATTTCATTGACGACATAATCCAATACTTGTCTTAGTATCAAATCTAAAATATGGTGCTAGCAACAGATGTTTGTGGTTTCAGGAATTCTTTGCGACGTTTTGTTGAAGCTATTTGACAATTCCATTGCGATAGCATGTGATGACGTTGGTAGTATCACAAATAACCATAAAAATATTCTTCCATGCATTAAAATGATCCAAAATCTTTTTCAGTTCCTCGTAGATGTCACTCTCTGATTTTTTCTTGCAGCGTAGCTTCAAGACTTAGATAACATGTTTCGTTCTCTAATTTAGTGACCTGATGTTCTACAGCATTATTTTGCAAAAAACTACATTCATGTTTTGACTTTTGAGTTTACTAAGTAATTTGTTTTAGAAGATGTTCAAACTGACGATAAGAAAACTGATCCTAAAAATGTCAAGGGTAGTGCGCGAAAACAATCAAAATCAACCAATGTTAAAGAATCTAAGCGACCGGTTGTGAAATCCTCTCCTCTTGACAGAGAAATACCACCTGGTCACTTATCAGCTGATGTACATTCTTTATCGTACATTGTCGATCCTCTTGATGAAGCCGTTGGAGATTTTTCCCCAACTACTGTGTTTCAGAAATTGTTGGAGGAGCCTGATTATCAGAATAAATATAGCGTTCGATGGATTGGATATATGGGACAACAGCATCAACCTACGTAATTATTTTATTTACATATACTTTGACAGTAGTCCGCCAACAGACAACTATTAATATATAATACATATACAGTTTCCAAAAGCTGCTTTGTACTTTAATCGTGTCTATAAAAATATTAATGATTGAAGAATAATGAAATATATTTAGCCTACATGTATTATCNACAAATTACAAATCCTAAATCAAAACACATTGCTAATATTCCAGAAACNGCGTTCGATGGATTGGATATATGGGACAACAGCATCAACCTACGTAATTATTTTATTTACATATACTTTGACAGTAGTCCGCCAACAGACAACTATTAATATATAATACATATACAGTTTCCAAAAGCTGCTTTGTACTTTAATCGTGTCTATAAAAATATTAATGATTGAAGAATAATGAAATATATTTAGCCTACATGTATTATCTTAGAAAATCGCGATAGATATTATTTAGCCCCATTTTTCAATTTTTCCCATTTAGCGTACTCTGGTATGAAAAGGCAGTTTTTTAGTAGTCCTTAATTTTTAAGTGTATAGGTGTATCTATTATAGGTAATGCATATATAAAATGTTAACTAATTTGTGTATATTATGTTTAAAAATGGCGCTAAATAATGCCTTAATGTAGCCTCATATAAACAACTTGTTTTGAGGCAGATAGACGCATGTATGTGTATGTATAATATATATATATATATATATATATATATAATATCAAAATCTCTCGAATGAATGATTCACTATTATGTTCATTTAGAATTGGCGAATGGCATGAAACGATGCGTGATTGTAGTATCTTAATGTATTATGGATTGGAGAATCTGCTGACTATCGTTGACATAGATCACCTCCTTCCTCTTAATCTCAGCGATTGCACCCTTTTTCTTGGTTTGGATCGAGCACAAACCCATGCTAGTTATTCGCGGACATCCAGAATAAAAGTTTTTAAGGAGTAAGTTTATACTCTCTCAACAATTTTTATTTGAATTTATGAATGCGCATGAGTACTATTAATTTATATTTTCTAATGTTCAATTTTTAATTGTTTAATCGTTGGTTATAGTTTTTTTGTTTCAACTACTCATTTTCGCTATTCGCATTATGTGCAAGGCAAAAAAGATGGCTGTTAACTGACATGGTTAGATAATCAAACTTTTGATATGTCTCTCCATGCCTATTGCTTTGGGGTAAATGTAAGCTGCATACATATGATTAGTTTCGCTTATAGTTTTCTATTTGTTTTTTTCCCTTAGCTATTGTATTGTTGTATTTGTCACCTTGTTTGTTTTGTTGGTGATCGTTCGATTCATTTAACTGCTTTTTTGTCGTTCCGTTATTTGGTTACATTAGTAATGATAATGATAAAATACCTCTTCACCATTGAAACGAGTGAATTTTATTTGTAAATTTTCTGTTTCGATTGTTTTACATCATTATTTGCCCCTCAAACGTTCCTTAATGTTATTTTAGTCTTAGGCATTTAGGAATTATTTCAGTGGATATTAGCATGTTTTTTTTTAAGATGTATCTATGTTTGCAGTTATGAGTTCTAGATTTATTCCTATTGACATATATTGATTTCTTGTATTTTTCATTTTGCATTTTCTTGTTATAGCATTTATTGAAATGTTCTGGAAATACGGATTTTTGTGGCCACGTAAATGTAAATGGTGCAGATTGATTTTATTTTCGAAAATTCATTTTTGCAACAAGTAAAGAAATCATTTACTCCTACAACCATTGTAAGACAAGAACTGTACTTCAGATTTTGCTGAGCAAGTAAACTTACAAGTCAAATGAAGTGTTAATTTAGCTTGATATTGAGAACGGATTAACAGCATCAGTGAAAATTTTCGAAATAATTATATTTTAGTCTAAATTTTTTGTTTCATACAAATATACATAGTTATGTATAATTTTGTTACTAAATTGTTGATATCACGGATGTTGATTGAGGAATTTTTAATGAGTGCAAAAATAGAAGGATGGGACTCAAACTAAAGATCTGTTAAAAATCACATAAGATTGAAATTCACAATGTAAAATATAATTGTAGTCCTAAAAAAACAAAATATTTGCGTCAATCATTCGAAATTTTTTTTCAAGTCAGGTTTGATGTACCGCACTTTCGTCTGGATCTGTATGCCAGTATGCATTTAACAATGTAGATAATATCATAGTGAGTTGTAATTAATTTCACTTAATCTAATATTTTTTTCTTGAAATTGGTTTGAGATGCTCATTCATTATTCGTACTGCTGAAAATTAGCTGAAAGTTTGCATAACACACATACTTTTGTTTTGTCCTACCATACTGCATGCGAAAACTTTTACACGTTTATGTAAGAATAACGTTTTAATATTGGTGTTATGATATATAAATGAACCGCGTAATGATGAATCACTCAGGTCTTTCCCCAACCCAAAATTTTGAATTTGCAAATTTGAATAATAGTTGGTCTTAGATTTTTTACGCAATGTTTTAGTGTTTCCCATTTGAGTGTCGAGGAACCAGTCAAGTTGGCCTTTATCCTCTCACTAACAGGTATTGGCAGCATTTATTTGAACCAATGGAACTGTTCATTATATGAAAACTCAAAAAAGCTTTCATCACTTTTTAAATGTAAGTTTTTGCAGCTGCATGTAGTTTTCTTTTGTCAGTAAAGTAAGTATATTTTAGAAACCTTGGCTTAAAAATTTATCTCATACATCTATTGTTCTTTTGGTTAGTAAATACATTGCCTAGTTTTTGTGAAAAATATATAAGTTTTTTTACTTCGATTTGAAAGTTATTTGTTAGTTATTATTATTTGGTATCGTCTTGAATAAGCACGTTTAAAATTTTTTTTTTTAATAGCAGGTTGTACATGTGTATATCACTAAGGCATATTTTTGATATCTTGTTATAAAAACAGAGTTATTTAAATAGTGAACCTCATTGAATAGGCAAATAATTTGGCATTGGATGGAACAAGATGTCCCTTGGATTTAGAATTTCTGTGTTGCAGAAATAATAAAGTGCGATTTTGAAAGCGTTGTTGTTTTCTAAAATTGTGTAGACTATGATTTCAATGTATGGAAATTTATTTTTGTAATATTTGAAGTTCATGATTAGAAGAAATGCAATATATAGTTATTCCACTTTCAAGTTCAACTGATTATGAAAGTTCATTTGTTAAATACTGGGAGCATATGTCAGATTTGGTTCAATTAAAACATTACTAAAATTTCCTAATTCTACATTCATATATATTTTAGAGTATGCAGATACCCGGATTTATCTACATTTGAGGTCGGCACATATTATACGAATTCGAGCAGTTGTTTTAGTTCGATAGTTTAAGTTTGAATTCCATCAAAAATCCTTCTGAGTGTGTTACCGTGTCAAGGCAAAAACCTAAATTTATAAAATTATTCAAAGTTGACTTTTCACAAATCTGTATACAATGGGTCATTAAGTCTTGGTTTAACAATGTCCGAAACATAAGTTTTTCTTAGAGCATGTAATCTTGACTTGTTATTTAAGGGTTTTAAGAATTCTTTATAATATTCAATGGCAGAACCCCAAATGTTATTTTAGCAAGGCAGTACATGTATGGCATCTATTGAATTTTGGTGGTAGCTGCAAGTGACTAAAGTATTGTTTAATGATAGTAGTATTTTATAAAATTCGTTTTAGAATTGATGCTGAACTTGTTTTTCAGTAGAAAATGATTTGAGCAAGTTAGCAGTTTTCCTATTGTGTTACTGATTTAGTTACAATTTGGATTGAAGCTTCTTGAATTTTCAATGGTTATTAAGTTTTTAACAAACTGTAATTTAGCCATAGAGCTTTCGAAATCAGCCAAACGCAGAATGTTTTTTTGTTTCATTAACTGTAAAAGAATTATAATTAATGCAGGCTTTTCCCTTTATCTTGTCTTAAAAGCATTCTTCGGGATGAATACTGAATTCAAAATAATCTCTCAATTGTACCTCAATATTGGTAAGAGTCCATATGCAACTGTGAACCTTTCATTAACGCATCTTTTCTCTATGGTCATATTATTAAAATTATTTGCATGTGATTCCCAAGTTTATAGATTTTGAATTATCTTGCGACACTGGTCTGCCCAAACTAATACTCTTTAGTTTGGTTCCGACAGCCTGCTAATATGAAGAATCTTGACCTCATTAAATATGTTCGAAAGTTGTCAGTGCCTATAACAGATTACGCTTTACTTTCCTTAATATGCTATTAATATGCACCGATAGATGCCATTCACATGAGTGAAAGTATATTTTTATCATTAACTTGGTAGATTTGTAAGATGACATTTAGCAATTGGAAATTAATTTGATTTTGAAATGCAGTTTATTCAGATTAGACAAAATATGCTATATTTTCTACTTCTCCTGGAGCCATGTTTTTAAATATATACATCAAGTTATACATATTATAACTGCATCGAAATTTTTTAATGCTTCTCAAAAATTTCTTACAATGGGATGTCTTAGATACGACTTCTAGAATATTGCATTGATTGGACACAAACGCACTTATAGACATACATCTAGAATAAAATCAGTCATTTGCAAACTGTTGACTTTTATATCACGAATGTCTGCATACGACACAATTGAAGGACAATTCTACAATAATGTATAAAGTTTACTCAAAGCGGTCTATTTTATTACCAATATTTCATATATAGGCAAGTTATCTAATATTTTTGCGAATAATTTATTTATCAAGCAATTTAGTATATGTTTTCTTCGTTTTCAATCTGATCTATGGGCAAAATTCTACTAAAAACGAACAACTCTTAATTTTGGGCAGGTCTAAATGGTAACCGAAACTCAATTCCCCAAACCAGTTCTTTATTTTACCAAAATCAAATCCTAATTGGGAAATACACGACTAAACCCAATTCGGGCTAAGCCCATATAATTGGAATCATTGGTTGCATGTTTAGTGGCATATAAGCACATCGAAACTAAGAACATTTCTGTTTGCTAACATTGTATGCAAACAATAGTTTCATATTCCCTTTAAGTTTTTACGATTGTTTACATTTGCTTTTCTTAGTCTCCTGATTTTTCCTAACTTTTTGCTAATTGATTTAGGCCTTATTGAAAGAGGTTTAACAACCGGACAAACAGTAAAGGAGTTGGCTTACCCTAATTCGATTCTTTGGGTTCCACCAACCTCTGCTACGGTGAAAGATAAGAAGGGTTCTAGTAGAAGAACCTCTGTTATTCCGCAACAAAGTAATCACGTTTTTTATTTATAATTACTATAATTATGATTATAATTTAAATGATTTATTGATTTTGCTGAGTTTGAATTCCTCCAGTTATTGTCGTAAATATTTTTACAGGTGAATTTTCTTTGTCATTATTAAATTCTTTATATCAATATTGTCAAAAATATATTTTTACTTCCAAAATTTTTTAAACTCAAATTATGTAAAGCATCCATTTTTGTTCAAGAATAATCCAACATATATCATGATGTCACATAAAAACAAAAAATTTGGAATTATTTTCAAAAACTAAATTATGATCAAATCTGGTAAATTTGACCAAGAATTGATGTTTGTAGCTCTTATCAAATGCTATAGAGCTAAAGCACTATGTGCTTCACTTGGGGAATTTAAAGACTTAAAGATCTCGGAGCTGGTAGGTTTAATGAGGTGTTCCAAAATGAAAGTGCCAGCGGACAGAACGATCTTTTTACTAGATTCGAAGTTTCTAAGACAAGGTTATCCCAAAATCGTACACAACTGCATGAAAGAGTAAAAGCTCAAAATAGTAAATTAGTGATAAGAATATTCGAGTGTACTTTTCATTCGAGTGTGTGTATGTGTGCTTAAAAATTATCTGTATGTGCTCCGCACTTATCCATTGATAGCAGTAACAGTGGAAAGATACACATAATAGCGTTGCAGTTTTACAGATGAAGTATGTAAAATGATGTTGGAAGAATGAAAGAAGACATCCTCCGAAATTGAGGTTACTCAGCAGAAGCTTTTGCAGGAGAAGTAAGATCTGATTTGTGGGAAAAATAGGGCTGCGAATAAATGGATTTTGTAGGATACGTTCATCATATTTTCTGATCATAACAATTTTTATTTTATCATTTGTTTAATTTATTCTTAATGATTTTAATAAGTCAACCCTATTCACAAGTTTTGTGATAGTTATTTCTTTTAATTGCAAACAGAATCACTTAAATTTGGCATCATGTAAACAAAACAAAAGATTTTCTTTATCAAATAAAATTTCAGAAATTAGTTTTACATTTTCACGTATTTTATTTTATTATACTTTCTTCTATTGCTAACATTAAGTTTTTAGGTGGCGATGAACGGCCTAAGCCAGATATACCTACTAAAACAGACCTGCCAAATTTCAATATGGCTTTGTTTGGCTTGCCATCAATTATTATTAGTTAAATTAATTTGTAAAAATAGTAAATACATGTTTATTGTAAATATGTAAATATATTGTTTAATTGCATTTGTTCCTTGTTAAATTGGAAAATCCTATTGCGTCCCGTGAGATTTAGTCTCGTTTAGCCTAACGTGAAAAATAAGGATGCAACTCGATTCCAACCAAATTAAATTTACTTGAAGGGGCCTAGCATATAAGCCTATACAGTATACATAAACACTAATGTAGAAATTGATCCATAGATTAACTTAGAAATACTAAAAATTCGATTCCATGAAGACGAATATTCTTTGATGTTGTTTCAACAATCTTTTAGTAAATACTTGTTGATTGAAGAGTGCAATCATTATTTCCAAGACTTCTATTCCTCTTTTTTGAGAATTTAATTCATACACTCATAGCCATTAAATAATTGAGAATTTTAAAATGAATGCTAAATGACTGGCGTGGATACTTTTTCGTTAGCTTAAAATGAATTTTTTAAACAGGATGTAATCACGATCATGAAAATGGTTTTGTCGATTACATTAATAATAATTCGCATTAAATAGACTCCCTGATTAATAAATTAGTTAAGAGCAAACCAAAAAGAAATTATGACGTTTCAAAATTTTCAAATTTTAACATAACATTTTCCGAAAAATTTCTAAATTTTCTATTTTAAATCAGAGATTTTTGGATTCCAACAAAAAATATCAAAAAAATATATTGAAAGTTTAAATTCTTTGATTAATAAATTTGAAATATTGATTGTTTTTGGTGAAAATGCATGTTTTTTTCATTACCATTGAAGAATATTTGAAAAGTACTTAGTGTTTTTCCCGGCTCTCTTAACAAACCTCAAAATTTTCAGAGCTATTTGAGCAAGTTAAAATCCTGATGTATTTCATTACATATTTATTTGTAATCAATTTCGAAATATTATACTCAATCCTAACCGTGGTACTCCTCAACGGGGATGTCTGAGACCCTCTTTGGAAGTGTGTATCGCTCCTGTTTTAATTTGTCTTTCAAAATTATGTCAATGTGTTGCCTATGCTGATTAGAAATTAGAAATTATCTTTATTTCAGAATGAAACACATCAAACTGACTAAATTTACAAACTATAATAAAATTCACTTGCAGTGTTATTTGCAGCATTAATTAATTAATGCTATAATAACAGCAGACGGTCCTGATCTTGCTCGCTTATCAGCATTGAAAGTCTGTCAATTGATGGCGACATGGTCTACTGATAATAGTTTAATGCTGAATCTCTCTAAAACACAAGCAATGTTTATTGGAAAATTTAATAATTCCATTGATACTAGCTTTATTGATACACCTCAATGTAAAATTCTGACTGACAATGTTAAAACCTTGGATTTAACTTTCGATCGAAAACTCAATTTTAATGAACACCTACCAAAAATCTTATCCGTATGTAATCAGTATATTAGAAGACTTTCTAGCATATCAAACTCGAGATATGGTGCATCGTCTTCTAATCTGAGAATTATGTTCAATGCGGTCATCATTCCGTAAGTCGCATAGATTGAAAATCAAGTATGTTCAGAAGTTGATATCACTGCAAAGATGTATGGCATTCGTATTACCAGAGCACTACGAAAAAGTGGCACTAAAGAAGTCATCTCACTCGCTATGCTAACTCCAATCATTGACGATCTCATGATACAGCACTCAGGTAAGTGTAATCTGTACTCATTACCAATCAATTTTGCAGATCGCAATCCTCTCTCGAACTCTGAACGCAACACATTAGTTATAAGTGCCAAGAAGAAAGTTTTCATTGAAAGCAAATTTCTGTGGAATTTTGATTAGCTCCAAAATCTGCCTCTTAATGCTTCCAATACCTTAACCCAAGTTCTAACCGGTCACGGACAAATGCGTGCATTCATCAGACATATTGATCGTGGGACTGGCTTCTGTTCTTCTCACTGTATAGAATTGGAAACAGCTGCACACGTCATTTTTCGCTGCCCTATTCAAAATCTTGAAAGAAAGAAACTTGTTTCAGTGTGTAGATCCTGTGGCATTCCTTTTCAGAGTGTTAATGTACTCCTTGCTGACAAAACAGTTGTGTCTGCTCTAATTGAATTCTTGAACTCCACTCATCTCAAATATAAATGAACTTATTTCTTCATATTATGAGCTACATTAAATTAAGGTATCATGATTACATCATTAGTATCGTACGTCCAACAGATATAAATGTATTGTGTAGGTTGAGCAGCTCAATCAAGTCTGTTAGTGTGACTGTTATCTCGTTTGAGATATACCTTCTTGGTTGATTTTTTCAAAAATGAATTTAATTGTTTATTCATTTATTTTATTTTTTTTTATTTTATTTGTCATGCTTAATTAGCTTAATTGATTTTTATTGTTATTATTATTATTATTCATTAAATATACTTGTAACTGAAGCTTTCGGATGCATTTAAACTGCAATTCTTATGTATCCTTTGGTCCTTTATTTTAGGTACAATAACTGTATCTACATTTTGGTTTACGATTCTACTACTAGGAGTTCAATTCGACTTCTCCTACATAGCAAAGTTTTCAGCTGATATCAAAAAAATGCGCCTAAAATATATAATGAACTTCAAATCGATACAGAGTACGTGTGAATAAGATAAGATAAGATAATCTATATTCATTTGAATTTTTTTACAATATTTTGCTGATATTTCAAATGAATAGCGTCATTAACTACTATGTACAAAAAATGAATAATAACACTAAATGAAATAAAACAACACTGACTAAAAAATACACTGACTACGGATAGCTTACTAATTTCGATTTATTGTATAATCGTTATTATAAAATTTAAATCCTATCCATGATCTACCTGATATAAACTTTTGTTTGAGAAATAATCATTCTAATTCTTTTTTGAATTTTTTAAGGTTGTCTATTATTTTCATTTCTTTTGGCAATATATTCCAGTTATAAATTGCAGTATTAATAAAGGATTGACTCATGATATTTTTATTAAATTTAACACGTGAGTAGTTTTTTGTTCGTTTATTTTGCTTCAGACAATCTGTCGAAAATGAGAATATCTCGTTGTAGGGTGGTATTTTCTTTAT
>CABFPE010000040.1:2273562-2292712 GCA_900660155.1 Hofstenia miamia | reverse complement strand
ATATATATATAGTTATATATATATATATATATATATATATATATTTATATATATATGTATATTGAAAACAAATGTTAATTCAAAGTACAAAGTAAAAAAAGCATTTAAATAAAAAAAGAAAGAATAGAAAATTGAACGAAAATTTATATTTATTATGAAATAATGTTCTATAATCGGATATAGGAAAACGAAATGTTAGATATGACGCAATTACAAAAACATATTATAATAATAAAATTCTATTTAAATTTTAAGAGATATAAAATGTGTAACATATGTTACGAACAAATTTTAGAAATCTTTTCAAAGATCTTGGTCTGTGGCGCAATCTGTTAGCGCGTTTGGCTCTTAGACGAAAGCTTCGTGGTTCGATTTCACGCAGGGAATTATATTTTTAATATTTTGTCCTACATAAAATTGTGTTTACTAGTATTTGCGATTAATAGTATAGAATAATATACATGAATTGTTATTGTAAATAATTAACTTATATATATATATATATATATTGAAAAAATCTGATTTGTATAATGGAATATATTTGAAATAAATTAAGGTTAATTCAAAGTAAAATGTATAAAAGCATTTAAATAAAAAAGGAAACATTAAAAATTTAAAGGAGAATTAAAATTTATTATGAAATAATATTCTACATACGGATATAGGAAGACGAATTATTAGATATGATGCATTTTCAAAAACATATTTTAAGTAAAAAATTCTGTTTAAATTTTAAAAGATATAAAAGGTGTAATATATGTTCTGAACATATTTTTGAAACATATTCATAAAGTTCAAAATATTATTCAAAAAATATATATTAAGGAATACAAGAGGTGGTGCGTTCATAAACGGCACTATCAGGTACAAGCTTTAGAAATCTTTTAATCGATGTTGGTCTCTGTGGCGCAATCGGTTAGCGCGTTCGGCTGTTAAACGAAAGGTTCGTGGTTCGAGTCCACGCAGGGACGTATTTTTTAATATTTTGTACTACATTAAAAATGTATTTCCTAGTAATTTGCGAACAATAATATAGAATAATATAGCTAAATGGTTATTCTAAATAAGTAACGTATATATATATATATATATATATATATATATATATATATATATACAAAGTACAATGTAGAAAAAGCATTTAAATAAAAAAGAAAGAATAGAAAATTGAAGGAAAATTTTAAATTATTTTGAAATAATATTCTATAAACGGATATAGGAAGACGAAATGTTAGACATGATGCAGTTGCAAAAACATATTATAAATAAATTGCAATATTGTAAGCGTGGGCCTCGACTAGTATGAGGTTTAGACATTTGAGATGAATGTTGTTATTGAAGGTTGTGTGCACCGTGCTTCTATAGTAATCTCTTGTGAGTTTAGGTAGGAATAATTCAGGGTAAAAGATGATTGTGTTAACCATTGGGCGTTTTTCCTTGTCTATGACAGTGGGTAGTGCTTCGCTGCTGGCTGAATTTTCTCCCAGGGTTAAGATCGTTGATATGGCTTTGTGAGTCTCTTCTTATATATTGTTGTGGGTTATGTATCAACAGCGGCGTGATGCGATAAAATATGGATGGACTGTTTCTCCTTCAATGATTGAGAGTTTCTGTATTCTTGTCGACTGCTGGTTTTAGACGATGTAAGAGATGGTATTTGAGTGAGTGCGCGACGTTTGCTGGGTATATTTGTGGAGGCTCGCTACTCCTTTTGTGTATTGTCAATGTCAATGTGGTTGGCATCTGCTCGTCGTTGGTAGCTGAGAACGTCCTGCAGCTAGAGACGTCTGAGGTAGGATCAAGTACACTGAAGGACGCTGAGGATGTCCTGCAAGGAGATTCAGGTGGACTCGATTGCTGTTTAGTTGTTTTTGAGTACCTGTGAGGTTTGAGAGTGACTGCTTTGTGTTTCATCATACAATGGATCTAAAGGCAATTTTGCGATGTTAATAGACCATTCCTTATTAAAGATATTAGATTTAGCAATGCGTTTTGGTTGTGTGCACAAACTAATGGGAGAAGAAAGTTTTTGTTTGTATTTGTCGTCAAAAGTTTCTTCAGAGAATTTTCTGCAACCAGGAGTTCGATAGATTTTGTTAAATCGAATTCGTTGAGTTGTGATATTCTGGCTTGATCTATGTCACGTGACAATCATTTGATGTTTTGGCAGTGTGTTATTTTCTTGTTGTCTAGTTCGTAATTGTTGTGTGGCAATATTTTCGTGATTGTGTGAGGTCCTTCCCAATTGAACGAAAGTTTGTGGACCTGTTTTTCATCTGTTATGACTCCGGGCGTGTATACAAATACTTTGTCGCCAATTTCATGGGGTTCTCCGTAGATTTTTCTATTGAATTGGCGTTGTTGTCGGATGGCACTTTTTTCGGCTTTGGCACACATTGTTTTGTGTGTTTTCTCTATGTTGTCGATTAGTGTTTTCACATAGTTGTTGTTAATTGCGCCAGTGTAACTGTGGAATAGCATGGAGACGGGAGTTGGAGCTTCGTGGCCGAACATTGCTTTGTATGGCGAGACCTTGGTAGTCGAGTGTGTTGATGTGTTGTAAAAATACTTGATCATTGGTAGTATTTCTCGCCATTTCTTTCCTCCTAATTGTGATGTAATTGTTCTCATTAATTTTAGGAGTGTTTGATTTAGACGTTCGACTGCACCATTGGCTTGAGGATGGTTTATAGTTGTGTGTGTGTGTGTGTGTGTTGGATTTCCAATTTTTCTGCTAGTGACTGAAATAGAGAGCTTTTAAACTGTTTCCCTTGGTCCATTATAAGTTGCGTCATCGGGCCAAATACACACACCCAGTTGTTGATAACGGCTTTGGCAATTGTTGATGCTTTTATGTTGCACAGCAGTATCATTTTACAGTATTTAGTAAAGTGGTCCACTATGACCAGTATGTAGGAATAGCCTTCATCATCTATTGAGAGTTGTTCTATGTTGGCGTTTACTATGGAATTGGTGTGTTCAGTTGAAATTTTTTCTAGTGGTGCCTGTTGTCCTGGGAAACGCGATGTGTTGAGCAGGATACAGGATTGACATTTGTTGATGATGTCTTCTATTGTTGGTCGTAGATAAGTGGTGACAAAATTTTCGTGAATAGTTAGTTCCATCTGGTAGACCCCTTTGTGCCCTTGTTCATTAATTTTTTGATGACTTCTCTTTTGTAGTATTCTGGTAATGCTATTAGGTTTCATGTTTTAGCTGCTGTGTATAGTATGCTGGAATCTGTTAATTTCCATGTGTGTTTGCGGTAATAGTGTGTTGCCATGGAGTCCATGATAAACGAGGGGTCATTAACAGAATTTATAATTTGACAGAGGATTTTGTCATTGGCTTGTGCTTTTGCTATTTCGTCTGATGTTATTTCTTCTTTAATGAAGATTGACAGCATAGGTTTGATTGGGTGGCCGTTCCTATCTGTGTTTATATCCAGTAGTTTTTCATATTGGCATTTCAGTATAAAGTGAAATTGTTTTGGTGGACCTTGTTCTTTCTTTAGGTCTCTGGTATTGAGGCAGAGCAGTCCATATGTCGGCATTTGTGTGGAGTTTACATTTCTGGTGTTCTATCTTGAAGTTGAAATCATGCAGGTATTCTATCCACCTCACTAAGATGTTCGAGCGATCTCTGGCGTATTTTTTAAGCCAACATAGGCTGTGCATACTGTGAATGTCTTCTCTCCTATTAGGGAGTGCCGGAATTTTTTTAATGACTCGATGAGGGCCAACATTTCAAGTTTGGTAGCTCCATAGTTTTTTTCACTGTTGTGTAATTTTCTGCTGAACCACTGTATTGGTTTTTCTATTCCGTTTTGTATTTGGCTGAGTGTTGAGCAGATTGCAACTGTACTGGTGTCGCAGTCTAGTATAAACGGATCTTTTGGCATTGGTGAGTTTAGTGATTTGATGTTTTTGATTGCATTCTTTAGAGTATTTAGCTCCTCTTGGTGTTCCCATGTTCAGGTGAATTGTTGTGGCTTTTTGAGTAGGTTTGACATGTGTTTTGTCTTTGCTGCAAGATTTGGAATAAACATTTGGTAATAGTTTATAAACCCAAGAATTTGTTGCACGTCTTTGATTGTTTTAGGAGCTTGAATTTCATCTACAAGCTGTTTTGCATTGTCTTTCAGTTTTATTTTTCCTTGTGTGACGTTTCTGCCTAGGAAGACTACGTGATGTTTAGCGAGAGTACACTTTTTCGCATTTACCTGTAGGCCTGACTTATGTAGTAATCTTAGTGTGGTGTTCAGCTCTTTTGCGTGCTTGGCAATGGTGGTTGAGCCTATCAAGTTGTCGTCGATGTATGTGGCTACGCCTTTGGAGAGTTTGCAATTTTCTTGGGTTAGGATTTTTGTGACATAGCATTGGAAAGTCGCAGGAGCATTACATAAACCAAAGGCCATGTAGAGCCATTCGAATAGGCCATAGGGTGTAATGAAGGCCGTTTTTTCAATGTATTCTTCTCTCATGGGCACCTGCCAATAGGCTTTGCACAGATCGAGTGTGGAGAAGATTTTATGTTTGGCTGTGCTCTAGAGGATGTTATCTATGCGTGGCAGCAGGAATGCGTCTTTAATTGTGATGTCATTAAGTTGTCTGAAATCGATGCATAGACGGTGATTTTCACCCATTTTTATAAAGACAGTTGGTGAGGCATACGGGCTGTGGCTTTTTTGTATGATTCCGTGATTTAGTAGCTTGGATAAAGTTTTGACGTATTGATCTTGTAGGTGCAGGGGCATCCATCTGCATGGTTGATGTGTCAGTTTGTGTGGCACCATCTTTATCTGATGTTTGACTCTGACCACTTTTCCTATGCTTATTTCCTCATTGTTGAATACAGTGGCATTGTTTTTGACAACATTGTTGATGATCTCTTGTTCTTCCTCAGTGAGATGGGGATGAGAGTCAGGCGTTAGTTTTGGAATGTTTTTCTCATTTATTGTTGTTTTCTCCAGTGATGAGAACAAGATTTGTTTATTCTTTGTCATATACTTTTCTAGGGGCATGCTGCTAATTGTAATGGCATTGTGCTTTAGAGTTACAGTTTGATTCGAGTTGTTGAGGATTGCAGTGTATCCCACATTGTTATGAATGGATACAATATTGTTGAGAATGGTTACTAGAGAGTTTTTCATGCCATATAGATTTGTTATTACTACGTCTCCTTCCAATTTTGTCTTTGGTATTATTTTCGCTACTTGCCATTGGAAAGGCTCCAGTCTTAAGTTTTTGATTAGGGAGAACTCCAAAATGGTAGTGCCTTTTGTGGCAAGTGATACTGAGACGTTTTTGGCTTCTTGTATAGTTAGCGCTTTATTTGAGTAGTCAAGGAGACAATTGTTTTCAGCTAGGAAGTCCCTTATGATTATCATGTTGTAGTGCAGTTGTTGGTCCATCATGTTGATGATGTGGACATCCTGTTCGAACTTGATGTTGTTGATTGTAATTTTGGCATTTTTCACTGTTCCTTTAATATTAACATAGTCTCCTTGTATCATTTGAGGTAATATCTTCTCTTCTCCATCCAATGTTGTGGGCACAGGTGTCTGACATAATTGTTACTGATGCGCCATTGTCAACTGTTGCTTTAATGTTGAGGTTGTTGATTGTTATCAGTATCAGGTTTCATTCCAATAAGTCTGTGACAATCAACAGTTCCTTAGCTTGGTCTGGGGCTGGCGCCCTTATTCATTTAAATCTTCTTCATTGGTGTCGGATTGTTCATGGTGTTCCAGGTCTTCTGCTATGTAGTAGCCATCTTCCTTAACTAGATATATGAACTTGATGCATTCTGGTTTCAGATGACCTTTTTCGCCATATTTGTTGCATTTGACAAAGGGAAAGTCTTCTGGCTTTTCCATGATTGCTTTTTGTAAGTTATCATTTTTCGTGGCTGTGTTGTGAGGTTGGAACGAGATTTTAGGTTGATGTCCTCTTTGCCAATTTATCCTTTTGTTATTTTCTAGTGTGTGCTGTATGTTCACTGCCTTTTTTATGAGTGTGTCAATGTCATCTGATATCGCATTTGCTTTCAAATCTCGTTTTCATAGACTGTGGTAGCCCAGCATGTATATATTAATATAGATCTTGAGGGTAATACCTATGTTCTTCTTGAGATATATGTAGCAGATGATCGACTTTGTAAATATAGCTGATGACATCTTTGACATGTGTATAATTGCATCCAGTATTGTTTTCTTATACATTTGTTATCAAAGTGATTGCTCATGGCTGCGACTAATTTGTCATAGTTGGTTTTTGTTGTGGCATCAAGATTTAGGTATACTTGTAGAGCTCTGTCTTTTAAAAAGAGAGGCATTTGAGTAGCTCCGTTTTGTTTGGTTCCATACTGTTGCAGTAGATAGATTTCGAATAGCACTATCCATTCAAGGAAGGTTTGTCCTTTTGTGTCGAATTTTCCTGTAAAGGTTTGGGGCATCTTTTGTATTTTTAGGTCTGCTTTAATTGGTCGATCTGTTAACATTGAGATTCGTTTCCTTGATCTCATGTTGATTGTTGCATCTGCAGTGGGAGCAGATGGGGGTCTGCGTCAAGGTGAGCTCGGCAGTGGCGACAGTGGGTGAGAATATGATGAACCTGAGCTTTGTTGTGGTTGCATTAGAGTTGTGACTGTTTCTAATATATTGGTTTGAAAGACATTTAGGTTTTCTCAGATGGACGACTCTAGATTTATTAATTGCTGTTGTGTGACATAGTTGGGTTCTGATTGGGGCAATGCAATTTTAGACAAGCATTTTTCTAAGTCTTCCATTTTTTCTTCCAGATTAGAAATATGATCAGTTTGATCCATTATGATATCCATAAGTTCAGTTTTGTTGAGAGTTTTCAAGCTTGAGAGCATATAATTAACCATATTTATGAGTGAGCCTAGAGAGAGGGAGATATAGCAGTTGTAATGAGCGGTAGGTGTCCAGATTAATACCAGAAGGCTTAAGAATTCATTCAGTAACAGAGTAATAGTTGATACAGTTTGGTATGACAGGTGGCAGAGCTTGGCAAATATAGTAAAACTTATGATTTTGATAAGGTGTCAAAGTTTAGAGAACCAAAAGAGAGTGTTTTTTGACATACAAGGGTCACCATCTAGCATCAACATAGCAAGCCAATAAGTTAGGCAAAAACATAGTGATAGCATAGTATCTAGTCTTGTTCAGGTAATACATCTCATATGGCTGCTGAGGCATAGTAAACACTAGTAATAACATAGATAGACTACTATGAATATGAACTCCAGTAACACAAGAATATGTGGCAATTCGTGCTGAAGTGAGACATCAAAGCTGCCATCTAGAATACATGAATGTCTGGATCAGCTATACCCAAAACTGAATGGGCTTAAGCCTCCTTCATAGATGGGCCAGAATGATCCTACACGTCCAAATACAAACCTGGCCTACTCCCCCTCAGCTTCTAGAAAGTTTAGCTGCTCATTATCATCTCAGTATAAAGCATATATGAGCAAGAGAATGAGCTATCAAACCAAAATAATTTATTAAACATTTGTGCACACTGAGGCCTTATATATACAAAATGATTTAAGCAACGTAATAACCTGCCAAGGCAGAACTAATAATGTAAACAAGTAAGCAGCACAAGCAATGGGTAGATGTAGCACAGGAACATAACAGGAATTTGCATGAATCGTGGTTGCAATGACTCCCAGCTGCGACAATGTGAATTACTGCTACACAAAGGTCCTGATTGTACAATATATTGATGTAATATTTCACTTTCCATCACAGACTTTTCCTTTTTAAAATGAATTTATGCATTATTGGTTTATTCACCTATATTTGTTGATGTATTATCTCTTTATATCGTAAACATTTTTGCTGTAAACAAGATTATATGCATTTTCGTTTTATCAAGTATTTTGTTTAATTGCATTTTGCTTAATTTCTTTAACTTGCAAATGACTGAATGGGATTATTTTGTTTAATTTCTTATTTTTAACTAACAAAGCAAATTTATAGACATTGTTTTTGCTAATAAAAATATTACTTTGCAATTTTGTTGAAATTCTATCTTTTAAATACCATATGCCTGTATTTTTTACATGTGAATAATACACTATTTACAAACAATTGTACATTTAGAATGGAGAATGCATTATGGGGCTTACAAATTTAATGATTGGAGATGATATCTATTGATGGAAAAATTGTCATCAACTATGAATGACAAATGTGTCACACATTAAAGTTATAAAAGCAGAAAACCCATGTAATGTATACAGCCATGCAAATTCATAAACCAAATAAAGTTAAAATTGTGCAATGTTGAGAAAAGATGTAACAGTCTACAAACATGTACAACTAGATAAATTGTGTGCAAAGCAGTCTACAATGTGTACAGTCATGAAAAATCCATTATACAAAAAGAAATTCAGAGAGAAGAAGATCACCATGTAAATCTAATATATAATAATATTGTATATTGAAATGCATGTGTGTGTATAAATTATATTAATAACATTGCATGCATAATTTTTAGGAGACAAAATTACATCTTTATGCATAAAACCATGTTTTGATTTTAATGTGTAAGTCTATATATCATGCATTTGTAATGTTAACTTGCTTTAATGCATAACCCCCTGTGTTTACTTTTTCTGAAAAGGTAGCTTGTTTTTATTGTGTATTATTTCTCATTTTGTCTGTATTTGAATATTAGCAAAACAAATTAAACACATGGAATTTTTCACAATTACATAGCAATGTATTTGAACATTTGCATGTAGTGTATAGATTCCCCATTTAAATTACAACAAATGTATTGTTATGCTGGTCACTAGAAACATAAGGATTTTTTACAATTAAATAGTGATGTATTTGAAAACAATGTGTAACCCTTTTGCATGTAATGTAATTATTCCTGAAAATGTGTTAAACATTGTACATTGGCCCTGTAAACAATTGAAATGCATGGGCTAATTTTATGGATAGATTAGACAGTGTACATGTGTATTTTGAAAATGCATGTGGCCTTTTACATGTAATGTTAGAAAACATGTTAAACATTGTACATAGACACTGTAAGCAATCAAAACACAAGGAATTTTCATGGATAGTAAAAATATTAGTCAGCAATGCATCATCACAAACGTGATGTAAACGCAATTAACCAGTTAATGTATACAAACAAATGAAAACATGAAAACTAAATAACATGCAGTATAGCAACATGTAATGTAAATCAGTAAATGAATCATCTGTAAATGTCACAATTGGTGAATCACTAATTAAGACACTCCTTGAAAATCCATTAGTCAGGAAAACTTAATAATGTCAAGCATGTGAATCACTAATTAAACTTGGCCATGATATTGGTGAGTCAACCAAACGTCATAGGTGCTACAAGAACTTCAGGGTGTCCCAATGGGACTAACTTTGTTCTTCCTATGTTACTTAATAGTTATGTGACCACAGAAACCAAAGCCGTAGCAAGACAAACAATGCAAATGAAGTTTGCAAGAATGCAAAGCTGGAGTAATGAGTTATCTGCAAAACTAGTTACTAAGACTTACAGATCATTGGTAGGACTGCCAGGAGTACTTCACTAATTAAAATTAGGCTGCACTGGTGGGGGAATGTAATATCACTACCTTGATACAATATATAATTTCTGAATTAGTTTTCAGTGCTTTGTAAATTATTTAAGTTGTGGCTATTTGCTAGAAGTTTAGTTCTGAAGTTGTGTCCATTACTTTGGGTTTAGTCATAAGTTATGAAATTAATTATTTTCACCAAGTGTAGTTTCTATTAAGTGCTTGATAAATTGTAAATAAGTGCAGGAAAATTAAAATTTGCACATCAGGTATGATGGCTAAAATTGGATTTCTATAAATTACATAGTGAATAAGTGAAGGGGATCATTTACATTTGCATTGATTTTGTCCACACTAGTGATTAGCTACATGTCTGTTATTTATTCAACATGCTATTCAGTGCAGTTTGCAGTTTTGTGAGTTAATCAATCCTCACCACTTTCAATTACATTACTAGTGAAGGCTTTTAAATAAAAATTCATTAAGAAGATCCTGTGTTATCATTACCATAAATTAGTTTGGAGATTCTAAAGAATACCACTAATCTACAACATTAGTATCAGGTTATTTTGCTATTATTACTTAAATTTTTATTTACTTAGTTATTTAAACATGATAAATGGAGCCTTGTGCCCATATGGCTTTGAGAGGAGGGGACTATCCTGCAATCTAATCTTTGCTGTGGTCCCACTGCAAATGCAAACTAGGTGTACAGTAAATTAGAAATTAATATTTGAGATGTCATCCGTTTTCTAACATGTATATAGTGAGAGCCTATGTGAGGATACAGAAGCCAAAAAGGCAGAAAGGGTGTTGTGTTCATGTTAACTACATTACATGAGGTAAGGTACTAGTAATTGTAAAGGTGAGGTGAGATAGAAATTCATACATGTGAAAGGAAATAGTAACACTATTGAAACAACTTTATTAAACCTCTTGTTTATACATTAACTGTTACTATCAAGTAATTGTCGGACGTAGGTCGGAGGCCATGCAGTTGTTGTATTGTCGAAATTGAATCAGAATTCAAGAGTTGATATTGTCATTACCTAAGTTACATCAATACTAGTCGTTTATATTAAGTAAATCAAGTACTAATATGCAACTGTTGATGTCTTTTGTATGCAGTAAGTCCCCTAAACTCTACATGTATGATTAGAGCCTGTCTGCACTGCACAAACATACAGAGACTCATATTGAAAGTTACCTTAGTTACCTTGATAACATTATAATAATATTATCTATTATATACTTAATATATATTGTAAATTTAATTTTTATATTGTAAATTGATTTATTTGATTTATTTGTAATTTCAACAATAAGGATTTTAAATAGTGTAGTTAATTGATTGTACCCTTGGTTTGAATTAGAATTTCCATTTTTTATTCTCTGCATATATTTCTAATGTGTTTATCATATTCTCTTCTCAAGAAATTGGATTCATTTTAATTGCACACCAGTAAACGCAGGAAAAGTAAATTTATTTGTTCAAATATCTGTTGTGAGATATTAAAATTGCAAGTTCAATGCATGCTCTACAACAAAGTGAGATAGCGCGATTTAAACCAGAAAGCGTACTCGTGCTTTCTAGTTTGTATTTTGTGCAGAATTTAAGTTTTGTTTTGCAAACAGCCAAACATGTTGTGTCGAGGACAAAAACTAAGTGTCATTCATAAACTCTACAAGTTTGCATTTGATAAAAAAATTTGATCATAATATTTCATTTTTAAAGTTAGATTTTTAATATGCTTGAAAGTACCACAAAAATATTATCTTTGAATAAGTAAGGTCATGGAACACTGGAAATACAGCACTGACAATATTCCTAGTTGTCCATGTTAGAAAGTATACATTGCAAACGCAGAAATTTACTAGGTTCTGAATGTGGTGTTTATTGTGAAAACTCTCTTAAATCTCTTTTATTAAGAAGAGTCTTTCCTTTGTGATAGCTATTTGATATATGATACGAATAGGGTAGTTCATGATTTTGAGATATATGCATGGAAAATGACTTTTTAAATGAAATGTTTGTCAATGTTGATTGTTATTCATTTATTAAATATTCTCAAAATATTGCTCAACCTTGATGAATAGTTCCAGAAAAGAAATACTACAGACTGTGATAATAAATTCACTTCAATTGAAATTTTATGATGCTCAGAATAATGTGATACTTTCTCAGTAGGAACTTTATGATCCAGTATATAAATAAATCCGCTATTTCCCACTAATAAAGACATGAAAATGCCTGCTAAAGCTATTGCTACACAAGGCTACTTCAACAATATATATATATATATATATNCCATCCACATAAATTGATTAAAAATATTGTTGGCCAAGCTCTCACCTCAAAGTCTATTGAATTTAACAAAGTAAATGATGAAGATAAAATACTAAATATATTGGAAATTACCATATATTGAGGACAATGAAAATCATTAAAAGCACGGATAAAGATCATTAATACACGATTAAAATTAACTAAGTTAAGACCAAGTTTGCAGTCAAAGAAAGCTTCAGACATTTTTAAGAACAAAGATCTTATCGAAAAAATGCTAGTTTCCTCACTTGTCTATAAATACAATTGTGAAGAATGCAATATTTCTTACATCGGGGAAACTAAGCACCACTTTATAACTAGGATCAATGAGCATCTATCAGGTCATCAAATGTCAGAAATATATGCATCAACCTCATGCTAGAAAGAAAAAATTTAATATAATATTGAGAACACCCAATACGAAGATTGCAGAAGCTTTAATAATTAAGAACCATATCAAAGATCAATTATTGAACAAGTAACAAAGGAATATAAGCAAATCATTAAATGTTCGTTTAGTATATTGTAAATATTATTCCCACAAATTTTGTATTGTGATGATTTTCGAATCGAAAAGGTTAACATTAAATTTCGCACAATATTATATATTTATATATATATATATATATATATATGTTGTGGTGTCATTCCACCTCACAACGCTCTCTACATTAGTATTATAAAAGACATATTGGCAATATTATATTTATTTTGAATTTCCCTCGCTTTGGTGCAATTATATTTTTGGAAAACCGTGCAATTTTAAATACTTAAATTTCTCTTGTGCAGTTCTGTTTATTAAATTCGCTACCATACAAAAGGTCACACGAGGAACCTGCTTGTTGTTTATTATTACGGTACGAATTGTTTAAGTTTTGTTTAATTAACACCGGTCTTTGATGCTTTAAATATCTCGATTTTGTTATACAATGATCAATAAAGTTTAGTTAACCTTTGTTATCTGGCATTTGTTAATTTTCTAAAAATGAAGAGCAAAGGAAAAATCAAACAGTAGTACTTCAAGCAATTCCTCTGAATCTATGGAAGAGTTTATTGATTCAAAAAAAACGTCGACTTCAAAATATAACTCATCAAGAAAAATGAGGACCGTTTTTAATGAACATCTTTATTCATTAGATGTCGCTAAACTCAGTGATCGTTCAGCGTCTTCAATTATTATACCATCAATCGCAAATATTGGAATGGATCCAAACGACTTCACTGTCAGTTATTCTTCTATTTTGGGTGAGACAAAAATCAAGGCAAAACTTTTGCGAAAATTTAAAAAAATATATTGTCTTATCTAAGCCATTAACTGTTCATTGGGATAAAAAGCGTCTTGAGTACATTACTTGCTATTGTATCCCTGTCGACATCAAATTCTTGAAATTGTTTTAGAAGCAGTTGTATCTCCTGTATTGCGCATCTCATCAGGTTCTGAAATACAACTTTTCAAAAGATTTCAAAGCTATTGGGGTTCTATCAACACCAGTTCTTTTGACACTTTAGAAAATTACGCACCAAGTGAAAAGTGCATAACTGATTTTGCACTAAATAAAGCTTAGACACCAGCCTCGAGTAATTATATTACTTGGCAAAACTCCACCAAATAGAATACGGTTCAAGAAACCGGGTGCATATCATCACGCTCATTGGATTGCAAAAGCAATTTATTGCATCAAAATTTTCATATTCAACAAACAGTTTAAACTTTCAGCGAAAGAAACCAAAACTCTTGAAAACATTTTGTTCATAGTTTCTATTTATGTAACAAATAAATATTTTCAGCAACTAATGCTCCTATTGCTCCTAGAAACGATCTTAATTCTCAAAAACCTTTAAAGGTATAGAAATACTAATGAGCAAATAGAGAACACAGCCTTGAGTAAGTTGAAGAATCATTTATGGTACCTCTCTGAAGAATTAATAGCACTAACTTTCTTTGATGATATTAGCATTCAAACAAAAGAAACCAGGAGACTATTTCTTATAAAACCTTCTGAATCAAACCACCAAAGAAGGCTCAAATAGATCTTCAATCTGTTCACAAATTCAAAATTGAAAACTTTGTTACAATCAGTTCAAAGTCATTCTTCAGTATCTGTGACCTCTCCTCTCGATTTTTAGACAAATCTGTTGAAGTTTGGTATACTGAAGAGAGTTCTTATGTTTCAAAGAATGTAGTCGATTATCTAAAGGTAGTAAACGATATTGCAGAAAGAGGGGGTAAAGCTCATAGGAGATTATAACAAACTAATAACAAACGATGAACAACAAAAACAATATTTACTTCAGGTTGTTTCAACCTATCAGAAAAAACTGAAGGACACAAATAAACACTCTAGTGTCTTTGACACAATAGAAATGAAAAATTTAATATGTTATGGGTTTGTTTATTCTGGTTTATATTGCCCTGTATTTGTTTCTTGTAAGTAATATTTTATATTCATTTTTTAGAAAAAAGAATAGTGGTTAAATAAGTAATGTTTAAAAAAGCAATGTGGCTATTTTGTTACATTTCACGGGTGCCATGGGGGTCAATAAATTTTCAAATAATGGGCGCGACCTCTTAAATTTAAATTTTGACTCTAAATTTAACACAGATAGTTTTCATGTAAAGATGAACTATATGAACGGGTGTCTCAATGACATTTGTAAAAAATTTTGCATCATCCTAATATATATATATATATATATATATATATATATATATTCTGAAAATGCAAACTGTCACACTAGAATTTAATTAATGCAAAATGTTGCACACAGGTGAAGCTTCTCAGCAAAACAAATTTTCTATTTCTGTTCTGCAATGCAAAATTCAGTTTAGGTCCAATCTTATTCCTAGATAGAAGAAATTTGATAATTAAAAGTTTAGATGTGTAGCATCCTCAGGTGTATACTAAAGAAGGTCAAACTTGTTAAATCCAATTGGGGACGCAGCACCCTTGTTATAGNGTATATATATATATATATATATATATATATATTCGATTTTCATCCACTGCTATAAATGTATTGTTGTCAATTGGAAACAAGCTCTCAAATTGCATATTTTTTCATATTGTAATAGTTGTTTGAAAAAATTTTTCCTTCAGAATCACACCTCTTCGTAAATGGAAATGTCTTGATCTCCATTGTGTTCAAAAGGAATTAATCCTGATATGACTCGTTTCTGACATTGATTGCGCCTTAATCCAGCTATGCTTCAAATCCACAAGAATTATGTTAGTACAACATTTATAGAGAATTATTAAAATATTTCGAAGTTTTTAAAAGATTTCCTTGCAATTTTTCTGTTTGCAGATTAACATGACCGTGAACATGACCTTGGTTGACAAAGTAATGGGAATTGCTTAAATATGTATCAATGCATTTAAGTTTGCAGATGCCTTAATTCTACCAGTCTCTAATTCCACATTCAGGATTTGGAATATGAGTTGTTTTGCGTAAACACACAGTTCCTTGAAGACTTCTGATTAAAGAACGTTTCCGTCCACATTATACTTGTTCGTGTAATAAAACGATTAATATTGACTTGTAAAATGTATATCTGAAATCGATTTTATTCTGCTAGACTGTAGCGCCTCTCTCCACACATTAATTCTTGGTTGTGGAGCATATTTTTATTAAACTATGATATGTAAGTGTTCTTTACTTTACAAGCAAATTGTATAGAATAAATTTAATAACTTATATCGTAACAATTTAAATATTTATTGAGCTGTCGAAAAATATATTTGAATTTCATCAAATTGATATTAAATTGCGTTTGTAGCTAATAACTTAATGTCACTGTATCGAGAGTTAAGAAGTCATTTATCCCTCAATTTTCATCAACCCATTGCTATTTTTATATGCATCAATATATAAATTTTTTTGCGATGTGTGCACTTAGCAATAAATTCTGACTTTTTGTGTGAAATGCCTTCTTCATAAACAATAATCTTATTCAACCAAGTGCATCAATATTTTCCTATTCCCAAACTAATAATGACCTTCTAAAAAGTGGGATGCTTTCTATTTAATAAAATAATTGACAAAAGGTAAAATGAGGAATTTAGTAGTTAATGCGAAAGAATCATTCAAAAATGTCAATTGCATCGGTACAAAACAACACCAAGTTTTGTGTTTCCGTTGTAATCGATGATTTTATAATATTTATTATAAAAATAATTAATATTAATAACTTTATTAATAAAACCTGTTTCTATCGTTGCGCCAATTAAACCTTTAAAGATATTATTATTGTTCACGATGGCAAACTCTCAAATTTAGTTTCTCATACAAAATTGAATAAAATTAAGGAGATATCACTTAATTGTGCTTAAATCAATATCTAGTTAAGCAGTATAAATATATTTGTTGATTTCGGTTTAATATGCATACCATTGCCCTTCTCTTATTTCTTCGGTTTTAGTTTGATGTACCAGCATTTATTTATTGCTTATTTAATTTTTTTGGAATGTTTTATAGAAGTTTTTAACTTGAAAACTATGAATAAACGCAGAGTTACCCTAGCTTCCGATGAACACAATTATCTGAAGTAGTCTGGGTTAACGAGATTTCCTACATAACTATGTATTGGTTATAATGGCTACATTACTCAATAGCACTGAATTACAGTCATCAAAATGGGGTCTGCTTTAAAAATGTATCTTTGTTGTTTTCCGTACTAGTGACTGTATAAAGGAACTGCTTTCACATGTCTCATTCTTATTTGAATTTATGAATTTTTTATTTGCATCAACCATTGCCTTATTAAGCTCAAATACTTCTTCAATAGATTTGAAGGGTCTTCTTCGCTATAACTTTGCATGCCTCAATATTTGTCATCTGAAAGATTATTCATATTTGCCACTGCTTGACTATATCCATCTGTTGCACCACCAGACTATATATTTGTGTTTTGATAATAAATTCTGTTATCACAATGTGATGATTTGCAGTATAAACTAAAATGAATCCAAGAAAACATCTTGCGCACAAACCAGTATTTGATGCAAAAATCACTTTATGTAATCAAAGCAAACGTTGAGCAATTTTGTACATCTCTGTTTAATCCAGTGCTTTGGATATGTGGATTAGATGTGAAAGCTATATTCACTAAAAAGAGGGTTTTTCATCACTGGAGAAAAAAAAATATACCATAAATAAATTTTTTGCATTTCAAAATCGATTACCAGCGCTTATAAAAAATTTATTAGTATTTACCGAGGATGGTCGGTTGTTTAATTTGCTCTTCTAGTTGCGATTATTGTTCTTGTATGCAATACATTAAATGTAAGATAAATCATGTTCATTATTCATGCATTGGCCTAAGCGACAATCTCATTCATTCAAGCTGGCTCATTATTATAGTTATGCACCGATTGCTCCAAGCACTCCGCACCCTAATCCATGATGACATCAACAAGCGCTTTGACGAACTTGAAAATAAATTTGCAAAGCTGGAAAAAGCTGTGTTGGATCAGCAAAATACCAAACCCAGTGCAGTTATGCCTACTTCTTTGTATGTAAGTATCCTGCGACAACGACGTGACAGTAGTGCTGGTTCAAATAGCTCTAGCAATAGACAACGCACTGATCTAAACCAGTACACATAATCTACTCATCGAAGAGAAACTTCTATAAACCCAAATGCTAAGAAGGATTCAGCTCGTTTGTTGGTTGTTGGCACCAAGTCAAACGAAGTATTGACATTGCTTCGAGCAGCAGAGAGACTACCACCACGCAGACACTACTTTGTTGGCCGATTGGATAAATCCGTAAGTGAATCAGATCTCCTAGATTACTGTTCGAAGGGCGGTGCTATCTCTTTGCACACCAGAGTCGTTACCAAGCCTGATTCACATTTCAAATTATTTCACCTTGTTGCGGCCGTCACATCAAGCAGTGTGTTGGAAGACCCCAATTTCTGGCCACATGGTACTATAGTAAGATAATATTTCTTAAACGATGAAGCCCGCCAGTGGCTAAACTCGCTATCAAAATCCACCTGACTACGCGATAATAGTTAAAACACGAGGGCTCCAGGACCGTCCATAATGTTCCTGAACGCTCAATCAATAGTAAATAAACTTGAACAGCTTGAAGTTTATGCGTCACTGTACTCACCTGGCATTATAGCGGTTACTGAAAGCTGGTTTACTGCTAATAATTGTTCTTCTGATTTTCATATAAAATCGTACAATGCTTCTATAAGGTGCGACCGCCCTAGTAGGGGAGGAGGAGTTTCCGTATGGCTACATAACAGAATTGGAAACGCGAAACGTATTTTCAACATTCAAATCCCTGATATCGAATGTATTTTTCTGAACCTGGAGAGTTATGACTTGCTTTTTTGCTGTCTATATGTGCCACCTGGCCCTACCGCAACAGCTTACCAAACAATCTTTCACATGCTTGTTAAAAATATTGATAACACGCTACTCAATCATACTGATCATGATACAATCATTTGGGGCGACCTAAACATGGAATTTGTTTCGCGCCATTTACCCAACCTATTACAACAACTAAATATGGTAAATCTCATCGATCAGCCAATGAACGGTAACAACATCCTCGACATCATTGCCATAAGTACAGACATAAGTGATGTATACAAGCGACACCGTTTATTAGCACCACTGGGCAAATCTAAACATAAGACCTGCTTCATTGAACCAAGACAACAGGAAGAGACTTTCTCATATACTTGCCAATCATATGACATTCGCAAATCTAACATTGAGCGAGGCCTTAAGAAACTTAATGAATCCAATTTCAGTACGATCTATCACCTCGACACCGCAGATGAAAAGGTAGAAAAATTCCTTGACATCATTTACGAAGCACTTGACGAAATACCACGCAGAACTGTCAAAATTACCTCTACAGATCCCGTTTACATCACTCCCAAAGTTAAAGAAATCGCAATGAAAAGGCAAGACGCTTTTGGTGTGAACCAAACTATGTTAAACAACTACACATCTAAGCTTACCAGCGAGATTATCAAGGCCAAGCAAAAGTTCTTTAAATCAACTAGCAAATCAGCACACAACAGCTGGAAAGCAGTAAATGAGCTTCGTAAATCTAAAAGAAACTCCGGGATAAACAGCATTGTCGCGTCTTTTCCTTCCATCAGTGATGCCATAGAAAAGCTAGCTGACAATCTTGAAGACATCACCGCACATGATACAATTCGAGACAACGAAGCATACTTTGAATATATTGAAGATGATGACTGGCTACCGC
>CABFPE010000040.1:2260175-2273314 GCA_900660155.1 Hofstenia miamia | reverse complement strand
TCAGTTTCCTCCCCAAAAGCAGCCCTCCGAACATAAACGAGCTACGACCTCTATCACTGCTGTCAGTTCCCTCTAAATACCTCGAATATGTTATACTCAATGATACCCGCACAGTGCTTTACTCGCATATCTCTCCTAACCAGTTCGCCTATCTTACAAAATCGTCCACATGCGCAGTCCTCATTGTTCTCTTGAATTTTACACTTATTATCTAAAAAAACATTAGCACATGAAATAGGTATCTTCTCCATACAATTGCAAGATAAGTGAACATCTTCATCTACACAATTTTTATAAATTGTTAATAACCTTAGAAGTGTTTCTGACTGGGTTTTTAAATAATCAGAAACATTTAAGAAGATTTTATAAGCCCATGAGCACAGAGAGTAAGTGTAAACAGATGGACGAGTAAGGTCACCACGATTTTTATTGTAAATAGTTTGTCATGTTTCGTACATGAAGTACATGTATCGTTAAAGCACTGCATACAATTGCGAGTGACTGTTTTGAATATAGGCATAAATCATATAAATAGATTGCATTTCCGAATCATTCATTTGTAGTAAATCACAATAATGTGCTAATTGATACTCAATTCGCGAAACAACATTGCATAATGAATCATTGTCTATATCAATAAATTCTTTTAATTTTTTATAGCGTAGAAGATGAATTAATCAAAACTTTTTTTCTGCTTCTAATACATTTGCAACTTTTACTAAAAATCGAGTTCGCCAAATTGATATTTAGAAAAACGATTTTCAATTGGATCATTTGATGTTTGACAAGTAATCAGATTGAGTATTCACCGTTACTTAACAAATCCTCCATAACGAGCGTTCTGTTTGTAAAAATCCAGGATTCCTTGTTTACTTGGACAACCGAATATAATCGCCATTTAGCCAGTTTTCTAAACAAAAAATGAACACCTTCAAGTGTTTCTTACGAGAAAATTGCCAACGAATGTCTCACTCTCTGTGATTCTTGAGCTGTTGGAAAGAGTGCTTTTCTAGAAAGTCTTTGAGCTATTTTAGCTACCGCATTTGACTCATTATTTTAAAGCTCATGCAATTTGCTAAAGTCTGCTTCCATTCCATTTGTAAAATCTGATGGATTCTGAAAGGTCAATTTCACATGCCTCGACCAATTTCGCCATGTAGATTTCAACAAACGCATTTTTTCATTTTGTAAAAATACATTTAACACAGAAAATAATACAAAAAATAATACGAAATCTATTTCCAAAAAAGGGCTTCTGCAATCACCAATATTTGGTGTAGGAAAAAATCCTGTCTTTTTATATTTTGTAGCAACTTTCATCAAAGATTCTCATTTTTTGGAAATCGATATACAGCACACGTTTAAGGCATTTAATACACTAAACAAAAAGGAACGATGTTACAAACCACAATTAGTCATTCCCATCAACTAGCGAGCGCAGAGCCCATTAAACAATAAAACGTTTAGAAGACGTTTAGAAATCGCATCTATGTCCGGTGTAGAAGACATCTTTAAGACTTTTAGAACTGGTTTAGAAGACATTTAGAAGAAATTTTAGAGCATCATTTGGTGGACACTAGATGGTATTGAGCAACGTTTAGCAATTGTGTTTTATAAGACGTTTAGAAGACGTACCTTAAGACGTCTTACAACGTGTTATGTCATTAACGTTTTATTGGTTATTGGGAGTGGAGAATTACCATCACTTGTGTTTGAATAAATATTATTTGCAGCAAAGTGGCCTTGCTGAAAAGTGGCAGTGGTGAAAGGGAGAGAACCTAGGTCTACAACATCTGTTTGAAACGATTTTTTAATGGTTGTGGTGTAGTGTTTTGCATTTTTATATTTAACACTGCCCGTGCCCGCTCTGCGCCCGTTTATCTTCCAATGCCGGGTGCCCACCCGCCCCCGGCCCGTTTGAATTCACGTGGCAAAAACGGGCCGCCGATTCCAACCGCCATTTTTTGAAAATAACGTAAAATACTACGAAATTAAATCAAAATGCACAAAAGTACTATATAATTTTGTCTTTTGTTGAGAAACTTCTTACGACTGCTATAAGATATATTAATTCTCTCAAAGATCATGCATAGAGATTAAGGATTTGCATTTTTGTCATTTTATTACAACAAAATTTAAGAATTTTTGCGATAAAAGCATAAATTTCGCGATAAATTTTTAAATTTCTTTTTAAAAGCAGAAAAAGCTTACGTCATTACAGCATATTATCTTATTATTATACCAGATATTATTTAAGTGGGCATAACATATGCCCGGTTATTTGAGCGCCCGATGCCTGCCCTTCCTTCTGCCCGGCGGGCCCGGACATGCCCGCAAAACACTAATGGGGGTGTGAATGCGTGGTCTTAGGAGGGAAGCCACCCCCCCTCCCTTCCACTTTTTCAAAAACCATCTAAAGAGTATTTGAAATTGCGGATTTTTAGTGTGAATATTGTGACAAAATACACAATTTTGTAGTTTTCATAAGATAAAAATCAATTTTTTTTGAAAAAAAATTTCCGCGTTCCTTTTTATATACCTTAAAGTTTATGTGGTGAACCTCATAAATTATTGAATAATTTGGTTCTAATTATTGATTCTACGACCCTATGACCTGGTTGATCCAGAACTCGGATACATCTTTGGTGCAAGATTATTAAATGTTTGTCAACAAAAATTAGGAAGACTAAATTTAGTCGTTCTCATGGATTTGAAAAATTGTCGAGATTAACAAAATGTTTCGTTTTCAGATGCACCAAAACTAATGTACAATTTCACCGTTATGAGAAACATTAACTGATCAATCTCCTGCTAACATAATTCCCTTGATGTTTGTAATGATTATCTGAACAATGTTATTACATGTGCATTTGTTTTACTTGATCTTAATTCCAGTGTAAAACCAATTATTAGTTTAAAGATTATATGCAGAAGAGTTATTATTTTTCAATTGACGTAATCCAACTACAAATAAGCAATGGAAGCTCTGTCCTTTATTCCTAATGCCTAAATATATTAGTCTTCCCAATCTGAATTCCTATATCCGCAAATTTATATATACTATGCTTGTATAACTGATTTTAAATCCAAACCAAATGAATCAAATGTTGTTTTGCATGGATCATTTAAAAGTTAGACTTAGAAAAAACCTGCCCTGTTAAAACGTAATATAAGGTTGGAAGTGAGTAGAGAAATGTTCAGGTTTATTCTCACGTTTATTATTCAATGGAAATAATGGTCAAGAGCACTTGTTGACAGCATTTCGTAGTTTTTCCGTACAGTCGTAGATTAAATCATATATATATATATATGATATATTAGCAGTTTTGAATAAATATAATTTTACAACCTTGTAATCCAGATGCTTCAAATTTTAACCAACTAATGGGAAATTATCCCTAAACTATCAGGCAAAGAACTATAATTAATTTCCATGGGGTCTCTATCAACCCCTAATATGCAACTTAGTTTTTCTTACTATATTAAATTCTAAGATACACAAAACAAACACATAGATATGAACAATTGTAAGAGAATAATAACAAACAAAAGTTCTGTAACAAGAAGGTTTACAAATAATGTAGAAATGGTCTGTTTTACGCATTCTGCCCATAAATGTCAGCGTTCTCTGAAGAAGTTTTCTGCGAGATGTATTAATGCATAAAAGTTATCGGCGGTTCCACCCCGCCAAGATTTCCCCAAATGAATCTTTTCCTTCGAGAACGATAAAAAGTATCAACATCACTTCACATCAAAATATTTAGTTCTCTCTCTCATTGTTTTGGTGAAAATTGGTCTACCATTCTCTGCATTCCATAGGCTTTTAATTGGTTTCAAATGACCTCGGGAAACTCCAGCCAAAAAAAGCAATCAGATGTATGCACATAATTCAAGATTATCAAGGGGTTCTCAGCTCTCAGATTATAAATGCCCATTTTGAATGGGCAACAATAATTAACTATGAGTACTGGAAAGTAGAGATGTTGCCGTTGTCGTATCAAAGTCTATGTCATTGGTAACGTTTTGAAATACTGTCTATATGCTCTTTTATGTTGTTTTCAGAATCAGACAAGATATCATTGAAGTCATGTTCAGCATTATCATTCACTCATTCCCATATAGAAAGAAGTACTCTTTTGCTCTAGGAGCTGATTCCCTTTGAGGTTGCTCTGACGTAATTATCACTGTAGAATTGTGTTCCAAGTTATCAATGCACAAAGTAAAATTTAAAATGACAAATATATAATTAATGTAATATTTTAAGAAAAAATGATATTGGGGTCGTCAAGGATCCCATGGTAGATAACGCAATGTAAATATTAGAGTTCATATTACAGATAATAGCAATACATAACATCCAGTGCACAGACTACGTAATAAGATATCAGTCAGACAAACATTACTATGAACAATACTACGCGGTACCATCATTTGTGGCTGCATGCATAGGTAGAATGATTAAGATACTTGTACTTTGTTATGATTAGAGATGTATTGGTCTCGCAATTGTTTATCGAATTGCAGTTGCTATCAGAAATAAAGCGATTCAACTTGCAGCTGCGAAAATTTCATCGTTTAATAAATGCGATACTCTCAATATTTCAAAGCAAATAATTGGCATTCATTTTATGGAAAAATAAAGAAGATAACACAAGACAGCCGTCTAAAATCTCTTACAAAGTGGGAATAAAGGTCTTTAGTAACTAAAAATAGAAGGATCAGCAGCCCTTTTCTCAAATTAATCCAATAGATGCAATAAATCAATCAGACGAAATTTAACCCGCAATTAATGGCATGGAATAATGTCTGCTCGAATAATGCTAATTCATTTTCAACAAAGACTTTCATTGGGTCGTACTAAATTGGAGTGGCCCGTTTCCAATTGAAGAAGCGGATGAATCAAAAATTGAACTTAATCCAAGATGGAGATGGAATGTTCGTCAACCTGCAAAAATGTTCCATAAAGTTCGATATTTCACAAAGACAACTAAATTTAGTCAGTCCATAATGATTTGTGGCAGTGGTTTAGTGCTAAAATTTTAATAAGGGGTGCCCACCTGCTAATTTCTTTAGCATATTAAATGTGCTGTTTTACTTTTTTCACAAAATGTTCAAAATGTATTTACAATATATTTCATTTCCATACATTATTAAAATTTTAGCAATTTTGTAGCACTTTTTAGGAATTTCTGAAATTTTGAACACTACTTTGTAATCAATGTTCAGTTTTTATTTAACAACATAATAACCCATTTACATAAAAACTTAGTAATAGTAGCGATTCATCATTTCCCTCATTTCAGTGTTTTGCGTCACATGATAAAAGTTTAGATCCAATATAAATACAACTTCATTCCTACATAGAAACTTAATAATCGGCCAACATCTTTGAATTCTCAAAATACTAATGATATGATATTTATCTCTAAAATGTTTTTTTTTCAAATTTACATTTAATAAAAATATTTTGCCAATAATATAATACAGTAAGCAGTTTGTTATTTTTGAATGAAATGATAAATAATATATATTAAATAGTCATTTTTAGGGTAAATGTCATTGTAGAAATTTAAATTCACTATAAGAACAATGAATGAAAACAATCAAAAATTGAAAAAATAGCAAAGCCAAGTTACTAATTAAGAAATTGTAATTGTTCACTCGAAACACTCATGACAAAATTACTCCAACTTTAGACTTCCTTTTCAATAATTAGATAATTTGATATTCTAATTAGTAAATGTTCAGAAATAATTAATGCTATGTATTGACCAACCACAAATGCAATGTGGTGCTTATTATCTTTCAAAAACGAAATAATACAGCAAATTTAGTATTAATGTCTTCTTTTCTCGCCAGTTTTCAGACAACATACGTTTTCAATCGATTCCCAATTATGGTGGGCATAGTCTAAGGGTTTATATGGCAAGGAAACATTTCAGTCATGACCAAATTCGTAACCAAAAAATATACTTTAAACACGCGTTTTATCTACCAGCTCCATTTTTGAAATGTTTTAATTTTTTAAGGGACATTTTTTTATTAAACAAATAAAATATAACTTTGAAAACCTAATAAAGGGACATTCCACCATGTTCCCCTGTGTACGCCACTGGTATAATCAACAGAGTCCTGAGGGAATTGTACTATCAGGCTCCCGGTACCGAATTCGCGCCACTGATATCGACACAGGATCAGTAGATGACCAGAAGCAAAATCCAATTTCAACTGAGACCAATTTAATTTGATATTTACCATTATATTATAAAACTCTTCTATCAGAACTTATATTATTCTGATTTTGTTAATCATATTTCTAGTTATCTTTCTAATCGATCTCAAGTAGTTCACATTGACCCTCAAATCTCTTCTGATGTACCCCAAGGCTCAATTCTTGGACCTCTTTTTTTCTAATATTCATTGATGATTCCATTAAATGTATTTTTCAAAAAAATTCAATTTGAATGCTATATGCTGCAAACTTGAACGACCTTCAAGCTTATTGTGACAATGGATTACAATGGTCTATTGATAATCATATTTCTTTCAATACGTCAAAATGTGAAGGTCTCTTGTTTGCTCAACAACTTGAAATTCTTCTCTTTCAAACCAAGCTTCTTCCAATAAATCTTTACTTAAAATATTTTGATCTTATTTTTCTTAACAAATTACTTACTGGAAGCTATGATTTTCATGTTAATGAATATCTATCATTTCCCCAAGCACCTTATCTATTTTTTTGAATCTCATTAAAATTCATAAATCAAAATCATCCCATAGTTACTTTTTCCTCTTGCTAATTTCATATTTCAAAATATAGATATTGATCTTTGGGAACATCCTTCTAAATTTAAACCTAATATCCTAACTTTTCTTTTAAACTCTTTGATTTCTACTGGAATCTTATGTAAATGTAGTCTCTTCCCACTCTGTAATTGTCACAAAAAACCTTACTTTATCTAGTATTCTTACTAATTTTTTTAATTTTGTTTTTGTATTGTTATGCCCTTTAAAGGTGAAATCCACGATCATTATTAATATTATTATTATTAAAACTTCTCCATCAGAACTTAGGCAATCAAATTGTAGGTCGACGTTTCAATTTTGATAATCTACCTTAAGAGAGTTAAAAACTATTGAAAGAAATTTAGACATTAACAAATCTTCAGGTTCCACTCATTTTCCTTTTTTATTAATTATTTTTTTTTCAAATTGTTGTTGACCATCTATCATTTGCATTTAATCAAAATATAGTTAAAAAACCAATTTCCGGAGATAATGAAAAACTTAGATATAGACTTTTCTAGAAAAAAAGGAGATCGCCTCTTAAAAACTATATGCCAATCGCACTAACGCACTCATTTAATAAATTATTTGAAAGATTGCTGCGTTTTCAAATCAACTTTGCATTTGAGAATATTTTGTCATATAAACAATATGGTTTCCGCTCTAAACATAGTAAAATTAATGGAATTATTTCAATTATTGAAAAAATATCCTCAAATAAATCCGGAAGTAAATCGAGTTGCATAGCCCTATTAGACTTAAGCAAAGCTTTTAATTCAATGAATTTTGAAATTTTGGGTGATTAAGCTTAAAAATTTCGGATTTCAACAAAATTCAATTAAATTACTTTTGAGTTTCTTAGAAAACAAAAAACAACGTATATATTAATGAATTTCATGAAATCTGAATATATAACAATCGATCGAGGAGTGCCTCAAAGCACAATATTACGGCCAATTTTATTTGCAATATATGTAAATGACATTTTTGAACATGTAAACCATAGTGAAATATATCAACTTGTTGACTATACTTGCCTCATAAATACTGATAATGATGCTCTTAAGGCCACGAAAAATTTACAAAGTGATATTGAACATTTTTTTAACATTTTCACATCCAATTAATTAAAAATTTATTTTGAAAAAAGCAATTCATTATATTTTGCACCAATTTTGTAAAATAAACACATATCAATATTGAAGTAACTGTTAACAGCGTTAAAATAACAAGGTGATCATTAAGTTTTGATATTGACAAAGATTTAAAATTTGATCATTTTTCCTAAAACTGATACAAAAAATGGTGTCTGACGTTTTATACTTATATCTCCTCAAAAATTTAGGACCAGATTATCACGTTCAACTATTGCATGTATTTTGTTTATTGCAATTACATTTTTGTTCATTTTTATTAATTTTTACACAAAAAGCAGCTATTTATTATCAAAAACTTTTCTAATTGATAATCAAAAACATTAAGTTTTGCACATAACCATGATCATTTCACTGTACACAGAAGAAAGTATAATTTATTGCCCCTTCCCCCTGCTATATCAAGTACAATTTTTTAACGATAAATATCGGCGAGAATCAATGTCTTTTCTTGCTAATTACTTAAAAGTAAATCCACGATCACATAAATTCATTTGCAGCAGTACTTACTATCCTAGATGTAATCAAGCAGCCTCTAACAATTTGGACGATTTAGAAAATTAAATTAGGGTAGAAAAAAATTACTAAAAATTTAGAAAAAAATGAAGAAGTGCACTTTTACACTGACACAACACAATCGGAGGCACAAACACATTTACTGATTTCTTACACTAATCTCATCACATACATGGACGCAGACACACACTTCCTGTTATTATATATTATGTATGTATATTTTGTAGTTCTAAAATTGTAACTTTTTCGCAAATATAATGTTTTAACTCTAATTGCTAAACTAAAACATTTCTGTGATATCTAAATTCAATATTTAGTTTGAATAATAATGCATAATTTTAGTACATTTAATTTTAGTACGGGACCGGAAATAGATGTATCAATATACTGTACAAATATAAGATATACAAAATTAGATATATAAATTAATGTATTTCTAAATGAATTCGAAAAAACTGAAATTCAATAGTGGCAATTCCTAAACATCCTTAAAATTGCTAACATAACCATAACATGTAGAGAAATGAATGATTAATCAATTCTAGATTTTTATTCCATTATATATACAGATACAAGATAGTTGTTTTTGCTTTTTCTTGTTAAATAATAAGTAAATAATCAACCATTATTATATTTTATTTCGATTTATACTACAAGGAGGTTGAAACTGGAATTAGTAACGAATGTTGGATATGTCACAAACGGGTTCAGTCTTTAAACATCTGAAATCATTTGCGACAATTTCCTTATTTATGCATGGAAACTAGAATTGCTCTAACTGTATCAGAGTATTGGTGTGAATATTTAACAAATATCCATGCTTCTCCATTGGACAATTTTTTTTGCCCATCCAATATACGAATTCTAGAATTGTCAAATTGGAATCCAATTTAATTCCAACTTCAAGTTCGTTAATTCAAACTTCCTATGCAAAATACATAACTTTTTATAAATTTTATAATTCATGTAGCATTTATTTAAGGTATAATACACAGATTTTCTGCGCATCTGATAATTAAGGTCCGGGCTAGTTTTGTGGGAACACTCCCGGTGATCGGGGGTTTTAAACTGAGAGGATGACCGATTTTTTAAAACCCTGAGAGCAAAATCTTTAAATTTTGTCTATCTTACAAATTTTGAACTTTATCAAAATATGTACATGTATGGATGCATGTTTCAGAACTGAAACGGATTAAAGGCTGGTCTGGAAACCGACCAAACCTGACCTGAATGATACTTTGACTTAGTTCCTATCTTGCATTTGACCCGACTTAATCATTTGTGCCAACAAATTTGATTAAGGTTTTATTACAATAAAGTGGAAACTGAAAGCAGTTAGTTTGATAGATTAATAACAAAAATGTGAATTTGATTATATAACAAATCACCGTTAGATGGCACTGCGATGATCAGAACTACAATTTTACTAAAAATCACTGTTTACCCCTATGCACATCAAATGAAATTTATTTTTTATAAATTATAAATTTTAATCTTAAATAAAGTAAAGTCCGGGGAATCATGTTTCTCACAGCAATCTATACTTTTACTGCTAAAAGAAATGCACGTTTTCGCGATGTACCCTAGTTACCGTAACAAGGCAATATATTATTGTATTGTATTCAACTATATGAGAGTGCTTTAAATATTTATCATCTTCCAAAGCAACGGCAGAAATATTGCAACAAATTCTCAGATTTGTGAATCACAAAAACAATGCGAAATTCATGCCATGCAACAGGTGAAAGTCCATAACAAGAACAAATAAGCTATTAACTGTAATGCGGCGTTAGCCAACCAATGGGATCTCACGTAAAAAATGACGCATATGTGTAGTGCATCGTTTCATACGAAACGATTTCCGTCGTCTAAAAGCCACACATTCTTTGTAGCACGTGTAATTTCTAGCAATACAGCGCATTCGTCATTATTTGTAGTTGTAAGTTATTTCATTAATTTATATAGGCGGAATATTTAAGCGGTTTTTATGATAATTGCAAATCTAAAAATAATTCAAAATTTTAGCCTGTATTAAATTCGTTAATCATTTAGAGGCGTTATTTTACTTTAGAGGATCCATTTGAATTGGCGTTTTAAAGTAGTTAATCTTTAATCCTAACATTCACCCTTCATCCAATCATAAGAATTGCACTTCATTTCAACATATTAATTAAATTTGGCGCTATTTTACTTAGGGGTATTAAACTCTAACCTTAACCCTAACCCTGTCAACTGAATCTACAGGTACAGAAAACTAAATATAACAATGTAATTTCGGCGTTATTGTACTTTAGGGGACCCAGTTTATGTGACGTCATAAAATGAGTATAAAACTCTAACCCTAACCCCAATCCCTCACCCAAAACTTGGGTGTTTTGCAAAAAATTAATCAACAAGATGAAATGCAATATAATTGCATTGGTTGGGGAGTAGGGTTAGGGTTAAGGTTAGAGTTTAATACCCATTTTATGACGTCACTCAAACTGGGTCCCCTAAAGTACAATAACGCCGTAATTTCCATCTCCATAAAAATGAATTCAAAACCTCATATGCAACAAAAATCAAATTTATTACATTAAATATCTAAATTTGCTTTATTTGATTTCAAGTTACGATATTTGACTTAACCTATCCTGCTTCCAGTTCCTGTATAAACGAACATGGCGTTATTGCAGATCAGGGGACTCTGATACATAGTTTCTACGCAACACTGTATATCACGTCATCTAGAACGTAAACCTAAAACCTAAATTTTACAATATTTTTTAGACCTAAACCCTAAACAATGAATTTTTAACATTTGATGACGTAAACCCTTAGCATGTTATTTGACGTCACTTCGGCTTTTAGAAATCAGAGTGCCCTGATCTGCAGTAACGCCCTCCTACCACTAATTAAAGATGGGCATTTGGCGAAAATTCATGCCACGCCCGAAGGATTTGGGTTAAGAATCGTCTGTCTTGTTTTTTGTTTTACGTCCAAAATGCAGACAAGGCAAAATCCTACGTTTGCTTTCAATAGAATAAATCTTAGCCAATCTCAGCATTATCAATACGACCCAGGGTTTCCAAAAAATTAATTGAGCAGTTATCATGTTAGCCAATCAACTGATTGCAATTTACTGGCGCGGCCGATCAATCAATGTAATTAATTGGCAATTATCTTTTTACTAAAAATTACAAAAAACTAACCTTTAGTCAATACCTGAGACTTAAAGATTAATTATTTTTTAAAGTACTAAAAGGCACATTAATGAATTCCGTAACGCGTTAAATTTAACTAAATAATACAAAAAATCCAACTAATGGTACACACTCATCCTCAAGTCATCGATTATATTTTAGTATCAATTATTACCATTTTATTAGTGTTTACCAGAAAAATAATCATTTTTCTGTCTGCAATTGTTTTTAGAACACAACTCTCCCGATTAAATGCAATTAATTGGCAGAGTTCTCATTTGGTCTGCCTTTTGGACCCGTAACAACCACGGTCTTACTGGGCCCGGTCCGTGACGCTTTTATATTTCAACCATAGGAAAAAAATTTAATACCGGCTCGCCGCTGAGTTTAAAAGTTCTATTTGACTGACATGTTCATGATCCAGTCTGTGATAATGTTGCCAGCATCTGAAAATCTCGTTCGCTTTGTGCAGACCCACCTTGAATGGGAAGCATCTGACGGGCTATTTTTGATAATTGGGGAAAAGTGCTATGGTATTGGCGCCAAAACACAAGTGGGTTTCTTGGATCCTCTGAACAGATTGGGGATAATCTGTAAGCCACAATTTCATTTTTTAATTCTTCATCGGCTGCTAATCTGTAGTTTGCTGTCCTGATAAAAAATCACTGAATACATCTTCTTACTCGTTATTTGTTATTCTGATAACCTCGCAACATCTGGCAAATTCAACTCTCGTCGGGTTTCAAGTATTAGTGAAAACGATCATTAGGCCCGTTAAAATCACAATTTCAGGCCCGGCCCGTTTATGTTGTTCAAATATGTGAGCCCGGACCCGTTTGCAACACTGGTACTAACAGTGCCCAGCTTTCCAGTACAAGCGTTGTAAAGACGCTGCTAATATTTTAAAGGAAAGAAATTATGAATAAAGCATTTTATTTTTCCAAAATATGAAGTGATTTCAAAAAAGCTTATCAAAAACTTGTAAGCCTGGATCTTTACTGATGTGAATATAATTAAATTTTTTAGTTTGCAATATAGAGATATGGATTTCTTATATATATATATATATATATATTGCATTTATTTTTCTTACTTTAATTAATTTATTATACTTGAGCGGTTGTAACGTACAAATTAATAAAGCTAACCAAAATCTGTAAGCACCAGACTTGTCGACGAGCCGAGCTTGAGCACAGTATTTGATATACGAGCCCAAAACGAGCCTATTTTAGGCAAAGCAAGCTTATAGTTCTGTTTGTTAATTTGATTATGGAGGTTTTTCTTATTTTTTGCAGTCAGTATGCCTTTCCTATAATCTTATTTAAGAAATGTTTATTAAATAATAGGAAGAGCTATGTAAAAAATTCGTTGAGCACAATATTTTTAAAAAAATACCAAGCTAAAACGAGCCTTATTCAAAGATTTTATGTGGGGAGCCGAGCCGAATTTACACAATATTTAAACGAGCCGAGCCGAGCCGATCCGAGCTTGAAATTCTCGG
>CABFPE010000040.1:2238049-2250047 GCA_900660155.1 Hofstenia miamia | reverse complement strand
TGTTATCTCTTTCAACCAAGTACAATGAATTTTCGCTTCTGTGTCATTATTTTTATGTTGTAATTTTTGCAGAATTCTAGTTTTCTCTATCAATTAGCATGCGTTTCACTCGCAGAAATCTTAAATAACTACCATTTTCTGACATCACAATATCAGACAATACAAGCGGTGCTCCTCACGTAGGTATTGTTTAGAGATTTTTAGTGCTGCTTCATTAATTCCCACAGACAACAGATCCCATACGATGCGTTTTTTCGTGAAAACAAATCAAACTGTGATGTTCCTAAGATATTTAGGTGGTCTTATTTACGTTATGTACACCCATGATATTAACAGGTTGTATGCGATAGTTTGATTCTGATTATCTCGAAAACCTAGATAATATATTCGACAATAATTATCGAAATTGTATATTGTAGTTTTTTTGAAAAGAAATTTGTCGATTAGAATACCTTAATTTTGAACACATTGATTATTTGAAGTTTTCTATAAAATGGGTATATTGCCCATGCTGTTGATGTGGTTCTATGTCCTACAAAATATGTATTATACACAATCTGAACTAATTAGAAACACAGTTTTTTGTATGAGAAACTAAAAAAAATTGTTTTTTGATGTAAGACATAAAAAACGGAGTACTTTGGAATAGTGTATTTCAGAAAAAAATTTATTTTATCACGTCAATATATGAAACATCTTCATAATTGAAATATAAAGTAGCTATTTTTAGTTACACAGATCACTTTTTATACGGATTATTGCAATTTCCGCAGTACCATTGTAGGTGGTCAATACAACGTAGTCAGTCAGGCCACATATACGCAGCGAAGGGTAAAAACAATTACTGCACTCAATTTCTTTTCCAGATGGATTGGTAACAGTTGAAAGTTCTGGGGTAACAGACACACTTGGAAAAACTCTTCTTCCTCGAGTTGTCTTGACTAGAGATGAGCAGTGGCGCGTTTGAGAGGGCGACCGCCTCCCCCCTTTGGGGCCAACTGCGAACATTTAAAAACAGTGTTCTCATTTCCTCAAAATTGAAAATAGTTCACGTTATTTCAAGATATTATCAATCGATCTGCTGCTAAAAACAGCCCCCCCCCGTTTGAAAAATCCTAAACGCGCCACTGCAGATGAGTGCGGTGCGGNTGTTATTCAACTAAAACGATGACTCAATTTTCGAAAGTTTATACAACTCGTGTGGGAATGAGCAGCACTAATGGTTGTCGATTAACTAGTTGTTTATAAATACGATTGAAATCGATCTTTCTATTCTTTATAAAACTAACCCTTTTTTAAAAATATGTAACTGCTAGGTCTAAGGACTTGTGCAATATTTGGTTTATTTGTAAATTTCTAAAAATTTCTAGTCCAAATTTTTTAGTTAACTGATATAATTGTATACTAAATTTAAATCCATTTCAAACATGCTATTTTTCAAACATATTGTAAGATTGCAATCATATAAAAAACTTCACTAATGGGATTTTACTTTCTATATTTACATTGTATAAATAAAAATGACGGGATTTGTTTGAAAATGAAAAAACATAATATATAGATGAGATTGCAAAATTGTTAATTTTGGGGGTTGGATTTTTCACTTCCACACAAATGTTTGTTGTATACACAGCAAACTAAAAATTCAAAACAACACACAACGGCAAGTCTGACAATATCGCCAACGGTCAGATTTTTTTCGGGCAAGCTAGGTCAAGTGCTGGCCCGTCAGGCAATCCTGCACATTTCACTTTGTAAAAGGAATAATTCACAATTAACTCAAGAAAACACATCTGTATTTGAACTTTTGTATAACTAGTTTACGCATTCTACTAATTTGGAATGGTCGCTTATTTCGCACTTTGAATAGCCAGACTTTAAAACAATAATATTGATGAATAATATAATTATTGCGCCTCATATCGCTCCCCGTTTGTTTATAAGGAAACCGTATTTTCCGTATATAAAATAAGCTAAAACATTATCGAAATGCTCGCGAATTTCTAATTTGACATTTTTAATTTTGTACTTGGTCTAATGTAATGTAAAATCAGCGATTATCAATTACCTACGCTTTTGAATGGCATTAAAAGCATCTTTATTTAACTCAAATCCACCACGCACCCATGCTATTCAAATTACTAATATTTAATGCGTTTAATGTTTTTACAATGGTTCTTGTTTGGCGGGTGAATGCACCTTCCTAATTTTAAACGAATTCTATTATCACCAGCAGAATTTTTAGTCGTTTTCGTAATATAATTCTATATCATGTGGAGATAACTCCATTTTGGACTTTTCGAAGTCATACATTTCATTATGCACATTACCACTTATGTTTTCTGGCAATTTGTTCATATTTCTGCCACTTTGTTTTCTACTGAACCGAAAGAATAATTCGTAACAAATTCATTAGAGAAATTCTGCACATCATTAACGGTTTGCGTCCTGATATGTTCGAGCCCGTGTTTAAGCATATCATTACTTAATTTTTATCATTTCACTTAATTATAGAATTTCTACCACCATTAGTTTTGGTATGACTTGCATAGTTTAGTTGTCACTAGATATGAATGACAGTAAAAGGATGTTCCTGAAATGCTTTTCCAGTTCATTGTTTCACAACGTCATTTTTTTGGTTTGCATATTAGTCGAAGTTCCAAATTTTTCATCCAAGTAAAGAAATTTGGGATAGTGTACGATTTCAAAGGTCGTTTATTGAATCTTTCAGTTTTTAAATTGTATTCAAAAACCTCTGCCAAATTGAAAATTTCTATATGATTTTGACTTTCGCAATTAATATCAACTGAGTGCTAGATGATTTGAAATCTGTAGCTATAATCGTAACGGATTTTCGTAATTTAAGCTAAAACTCGATTATTCGGAATTCTTATTCCTGTTGAAACTTTGGGCTCGGTTGCTTTCTCAAAACTTAAAAAACATTGCTTTTGCCAACCATTTTTAGCGGTTAAAGTTGATGTCCTTAGAATGTTTGCAATTTCTTTGAGTGTTTGTTACACCGCTTTTAATCTCAAAAGAACGTTTTATCTGTTAATTGACATTGCAGAGCAATTTGTACAAACGATCGTGAGTATTATTTACGTTGCAAATTTCAAAAAAATATAAATAAACTTTTAATTTTTTTAAAATTATGTTGTAAAAAAAGTTACTTGAAATTTGAAATATGTACGGAAACTTAAAATTTTATATTCATTGTAAAAAATAAGTTTCTATTTTCATCCTACTCCTAAATTTCATTGGTTCAACGTCACTTTTAAAGGCATTTGGATTAAATTTTATGTACGAAGATTAGGTCACGTTGGAGGAGCTCACTGTAATAGGAGGAAAATAATTTTGTAATGCAGTACACGATTTTTTAAATCCATAATTGTAAATTTTGAAATTTTAGAAAATCTAAAATGACTTCATTCTATTCGATTATTTTCCAATGTTTATGCATGTAAATACACAAAGGTATTTAAAATTTTAATAATACAAATGTATAATTGAAGACTCATAATTATTATCTTTGATTCACGACAAGTGTGTATCTATAGAAAAAAATTTATATCATTCTGCAAATTTGAATGGAATTCTGATTCCTCTGTCGAAGCACAATCAACGACTGAGTTGCATTCAATTTCTTATCACCTGTGTGAATGGACCCGATTTTATGCTTGGATTCGAAAAATTTGTTTTGGTGGATAGCCTTTATTTCAGTGTCTATTATTGAATAGTTCTTTATCATTTTTTGGTATCGTTGTTTGTTTTGGTAACGCGTTCTTTAGTTTTCTTTCATCCAACCTATCTTTAGCTTTGATCCCAATGTTAATTGAAGAAGCCGCTTCTATTGTTGTATGTCAGTGGGCGTTTTTCTTATAAACAAACTATTTCTTTATTTAAAATGTTGCATATAAACTTGCTACTTAAGCTTGTTGCAAATTCTAATGTTTTAACTGAAAAAATATTATTTCGTAATATACAATTACACTTTCTTTTTTATAAGAATTCTTAATGATTTAGTCAATATGAGCCTTGAATATTCTTACAAGATTCTTATATTTCTGCAAATCAAACAGAATCGGAAGTATCATAATTTTAAAATCAAAATATAAGCAGATATTATGAAAAAAACACTTTCTTAAGCACTAGAAACAACTAATGTATATATTTTATATATTTTATCAGAAACCTGAATTAATATTTTATGCCTACGGTTGATACTTAAATAATTCTTAAATATTTAGCATTTATCATTGTGATTCTTATAATTCCATAGTTTTTGCTACAATTTCTTAAAAAATCTCGCAAATGCAAAGTAGAATATATATTGAATCCAAACAATCTTTTGTGAATTTCAACTAACCGTTTTTTCACATTCCCAAACAATTTTCTCCAACCCTATTAGGAAATTTGGGAATTCTGAAATTTTGACGCATCTATGCGTAAATTCGATTAGATTGTATTCCACATAGCTATCCTATAAAATTTCAGATTTGCAGTTGCTATAAGTTGCCGTTGTAGATAAAACTCCCATTCAGAGAATATCCAATAATTCAAATTTCCCAATCTGGATTACGGTTCAGAACATTTGAAAATTTTGAATCATTTGCAGAATTTAAAGGAGAAATATAGGTGTAGACCATTTCAACTGCTTTTCGAAGTTTCAATAGTCCTTGTAACTAAGTAACTGAAAATAATTAACTTTTTATTTAAAATAGGTCAAAAAATAACTCCTGGTTGTTAATAAAATTTAGAGATGAGCGCGGTACAGGTTTTTTCAAACTATTGTTATCGCAGAGAAAAACTTCACCGCTAACCACCGCAATGTCCGTTTTTTCACCGCAAACCACCGCAACAAATGAAATTTTACCGCGGTAATACCGCAACAATAGCCTTTTTTTCGTAAAAAATATTCATATTTCTGATTTTTTTAGAATTATGGATCATTCGCAGAAAAGTTTAGACAATTTCTTAGGTATTTTTTTATTTCATTTAATTTTATTAGGGTTGCATCAAATTTTTAATGAAATACGTAAAAATTACTTTTAATATTTTGTAATTGGAATCTCTTAGTTTTGCTTCAGAAAGTTTTTTGAGAAATACTTAGAGATTTTAAATCTTAAGAAAGACACGTTATCTGAATAACTTTTTGCCACTGCAAGTTGTTTTAATTCTACCGCCCACCACCGCAAATGTGTAAATCGCTTCCGCAGTACTACCGCACCGCACTCATCTCTAATATTCTTAAAATTTTCAATAGTTTCTGATTCTTTGAAATCTAAGTCATATTAATAACTTTATGGAGTCAATTTTTATAAATTGTGAAATTCACGGTTGAATAATCCTTTTGGAAGTCTTTTTCTTATAATATTTAGTTGAATAATCCTTTTGAAGTCTTTTTCTTATAATATTTCCATAATATATAATTGATGTTTATGAGCTTTTAAAAAATTTATTGCAATTATCACAATTTGCAAAAAAATGCCTGTGTTGTTAAATTGCGAAAATAAGAAAGGCATTTCACTTAGATGACATATGTAAAGTTTGGATACATTGGAGTTTTAGTTTTGTAATGATCTTTATAATACATATACCAGCTTTTGTTACAAGCCTGTGTAGTAATACAGTTCATTTGCTTAATTTCTACACACAATTTAATGTCTGAAAAGGAAAGACAATTAAACAGAATATTGGCAGTCCCTATTTGTAATTTTGGCGTTCCCACTTATGAGTTGTTAATTTTGATGTTTGTTTTCCAGTGAATGGTATCCCCATGACAATATGTAGAATGTATTTTAACCTGTATTTATCCACAAAGGAGTTATTTACAGAAAACAAAGGCATTTAATGGTGTTTGTTTAATGACATTGAATTCCTAACGTTACCTTAGTCTGCTATATTCCTATTTCTAAATGTTAAAATAATTTGTTTAGTATGTCAAAAAATCACGTCGTCAAAAAATCCTAGTTTATTGATTGCGTGCAATATTTGTTCAATCATTTGATTAAATAAATATTGACTACGAAATTAGAGTTTGTAATGTTTTCGGCCGTGTTTGAATGTATATGCAAATTGTTCTGATATCGGTATGCAGAAACTATTAAGTTACAATCAAAACATTCGCATTTTAAATTGTCTCTATTTGCCAATTGGTATTACGTCTTTCTTTTAAATTGTATATAAATGTGTAGACAGCCGTTTGCATTCTACATGAGAATTTGGGGATTTCACGGATCAAAGTTAGAACTGGCACAAAACTTCAGGGGTTTTGGGTCTGTAAATGACCGGTAACCGTTAAAATCGCTTCGCCGGTTTCGACCGATTTTTCGATAAAACTATTCTTCATTTTTGCCAGTAAAGTTTTTGCCCTTTCTTGGAAATTTGGCCATTTCATCTGTTACGGATCCATCATAACGTTTCCGGTTTGATTAAATGTATTTCGTAAAATTTTAGCTGCATTCGAATTGTTTCCTAATTAAAATGAGTACATCCAGTAGTTTTTGCTTGACTTCATCCAAGGCCTACTTTAATCACGGCCTGGCGATTTGCAGTACAAAAAACGAAAAGTAGCAATAAATACTTTTGTAAGTAGGGAATTAGTGTAAAATTTTGTCCAAATACGCAATACAAAGAATATAAAAAATTCCCATCAAATTTGTGCAGTTACAACCATTGCATTTCCTTGGCAACAAAAAAAGGGTTCATCAAACAATTAAAGGTTTTTACAAGCAATGAAGTAAGTTAAATTTCTAGAAAAATTTCATCTCAAAGTAGAAAGGTTAGAGCTACATTTCTGCTTGTGTATATCTATATTTGCTGATTTTTATGAAGTCAAATCATAAATTTTGATATGCAGATAGATGATTGTTTATTGTTAATGGCCTCATTATATTTGAAGGTGGTTTTTGCAATTTTCAAGGAAGCAAATCGCTCCAAAAGGTGCATAGATGTGTACAATAGCTAATTCTTTGATTTGGTTACTTAAAATCAATTTTTGCATCAAATCTTGGTCTGTGGCGAAGTGTGCTTGCGGCCTCATTTTTGTTAATTTTACTGCAAATCGCCAGGCCGTGATTACAGTAGGCCTTGCTTCATCAAATGCTTTTTATTTAATTTTTTCCGCGAAACGCATATATACATACTAACATTAGTCGCCTTTTGTTTTCTTGCCAATGTGAAAGTGTTGTACATATTCTGGTTTATAAAGAAATTGGTGTATTTTTATGCACTGTTAGCAGAGATGTATGTGGGCCTCAATTTCAAGCCCATATGATTAAAAGAATAAGCCCGGTCTAGTAAGGGTCACTGGGAGTCTAACATTTAGCCCAAATGTTTCCGTAAAATAATGTGAAATAAAAAAATTGGAATTCAGATGTTTGATTATTCTGTTAGATAGAGAATAGTATGAGATTTCTACTAAACTAATTTGAAAGTAGTAATGTAAACTTCGACTTTACATATATAGCTCCAAGTTTGTCCAAAAGTCTGAACTCACAAATATAAATAGCATTGGCAGAATTCGAATTGGCTGCCGCTACTCGAACCTGGACTTGCCGGAAAAAAACTTTGTCGCCGGTTTAAAACATGTTAACATTTTGCATTAGTATTAATTCAATGAATACTACGTTTACGAAAGTTCAAAGCTGACTAGTTAACATAGTTTACTATGGATCATTTAAAATATTCATCTTTAATGCCCGGAATCGACTACTGCATGAAATTGAGTGCTTTCAGGATATCAATTAAGTAACACGAAATTAACGCATTATAGAGACATCATTACACATCAAAATAACGAGTTTTTTCAATCCGGATGCCGGTCCAGCTTTAAAGAAATACAATCGTTTTCAATTCTGAACATTCCCATGATCAGTGTGTAAATTAGGGGAAGAGAAACGTGAAGTTAAAGGTATGAGAAACAATAATCTACATAAAAAAAGAAGGAAACTGGTGAAAGCAAATTCTATTTTTATAAATATCTTGTGCATTGATTCCACATATTTTAAGCAAATTAGGTGAGCTTGCGTCGGGTTTAAAATGTAAATGCTTAAACCGGTTCCCCAAAGACTAGCTATTTTTGTATTTTGGAGAGTATGGCGGATACAATATCATTTATGCCTGTCTAAAACAAATAACCTGAATGTCGAAATTTATCAGCTCACAATCATCAATTTTTCATAGTTTTGTTTCAACAGCATGTGTCTATTATTTTTTAATTTAAAAATTAATTATATTTGAATAATTTAGTGGGCGGTTCGCCAATAATTGGTAGGGAAAATCTCATTTTAAGTGAGCGGTTTCTCATCTAGATTTAATTATTCGCAGATGTGAGACATGCGGTCATTGCGCTATTCCTCATCAGCTGGCTCCTTCATAACCCTCTTAATTTTTAATTACGTTCAGTTGTCCACGTGTTGTTGCACTTGACATTAGTTGATGCCTCACCTTTTACAATTTTCTCAATAAAATCCTTATCTGCAATTTGTTTATTATCCACATGTTTTAATCAGATTTTTTTCAATGATTTTAAGGTACATGAGACGCTTTTTAATCCCATCCTGTTAAATATTATTTCAAGCTCGTTTTTGACACATCTAAATTCTGCAACCCGTTTTCGGCAGGGTTGGTTCTAGAAAACATTCACTATAGTTTCAATGCGTTTCTCTAGATTCAAATTTCGTAATCTGGATTTACTTCCAAAAGTGTCAGTGTTGTAAAATAAACAATTAGCGGAATTCAAAAAGTTGAGAATTTGTGGATTATTAAAGTCCTCTGATGGTAATTTTGAAAAAAAGCGTTTCTGAAAAAAAAATCAATGTAAAAATCGTTTTTCCGAACCTGGTTTTCGGCTCTGGAAATTTATTGATTCTTCTACAACATAATTATATAGCTAACTTTAAATTTAAACATTTTCTAGCGCAATTGAATCAAATATCAAACTAAGAAAGTTAAATATTTATTAGTTTTGCCTGTTATAATGACTATTATTTGGACAGCATCTTGGTCATGGCCATGTCCATCCCTGATGCACAATTTAAGTAATTTTACTTTTTGCATTAGCTTTTGTGCAAGCACGATCCTAAAAAATTTAGAACGGGGGCCGGTTCAATTTTTTACTAAAAATAAACAATTACCTATTTCCAAGTTATTCAAAATCTAATTATGATTTAAGTCATTTTTTATTGATGGAAGTCCAGAAAATTACTGGAAAAATGGTTTCTATTGTATGAAATATTCTACACAATTATTTTTTATCACAACCACATAAAAAGTCCGTAATTTCATATAGTGTTTAGACTATTTTTTGAAAGGAGGAGCTGTCCCAACCCATTGAGTTTGCGTTTTTACAAATGGTTCTTCTTTTAATTTGCATAACTTTCCCACCAACTGCAAATTTGCAATAAATATTTAGAATTTATTTTTAACTAGTAATGACTTACATAATATCAACATCAATGTTTGTTTATGAATTACTTATTTAGAAAAAAAATTGTTTTTTAGTATTTTGCCTGTTGTTTGCTTTGCACTGCTTGGTGCAACATCGTTTTCCCAGCAGTATTAACAAACCGAGGAAGGTCTCCTTGAGATTAAGCGAGCTAATGTCGGTTGGGTATAAACGAAACCAAATGCATTCATTGAATCCAAATGTAAGTGTACTAAATATTTCTCGTTGTGGATTGATCAAGATTAAATACTGCTTTTAGTTTTCTGTATGAATGTTTAATTGTTAAACAAAAACCAACCCCCTAGCCAATTGTAAGAATTAAGCAACTCCTGGGTCTTCATTCCTACTGGATCTAAAATTCCCTATGTAAAGTGTTAGTGCGCTAGAGTTAATATTTCTTAGATTTTCATTGGAAAAAGTGTGATATTAAAAAATAATTGTGAACTGAAGTGTTAGTAATTATTAGTAGAAACTATACATACTTCGAAATTTAGTTTTTTTGCCGTAGTAAATTGCAAGGAATAAATTTTTTATTTTTCAAACGCCTTCTATTTTCATTGCAGAACTGATTTTATCCATTACTATTGGACTTAATTCTTATTAGGAATATTGCATCATATCCAATGGCAGATTCAGAGGAGGGCGTAGTGGACGCACCTCTCTAAACTGCAAATTTCAAAGAATACATTGAGTACATTTAGTGAATTTAAATATTTTACAATACGTTCACAATGGATAGAACATGTATTTAGATTAGATATAGTTTCAAAGGCACTATTATTTTAAGGCCAGCTGTGAACAATTAAGAAAAATTTTCTTTTCTTCGAAATTGAAAATTTTTCACTTTAATTCAAGATCTTAACAATCGATTTGCTGCTAAAAACAGACGATTGCATTTTTGTGTAAGGTTACTTTTGTTCAAACAACTTTTTACAATTTTTTTCTGTAAAAATGGGTGTCACCTCCTTCCGGTTTGAAAAATCCTAACCGCGCCACTGTAAATAACAACGTAAAGGCATTTTATTGAACAACTATGGTTGACAGTGTAAAGGAAACAAAAGAGCCTTAGGTTTTTAAACATATATACTATACAAATGGGTATTCCTGGCATGGTAATAAATCGGAATCCGACCAGGGTTTTCTTCAAGAACCTAAACCATTTTTGGGGATAAGCATAAATGGACTAGGCCTTGTCGAACTGGTCTTGACTGAGTTTTGTCAAAAGAGTGCGCTGCGGGACAAATTTTTTCGTACCACCTTTATATACACGTGAATTCGCACTGCGCGAAGAAAATTTGGACACATTCTTTCGTACCTCTTACGAAAGTTATCAAAGCGTCTCAGTAAGAAATTTTTTCCCCTTTATTCATAACACAAGGCAGAAATGGACTATCTAAGGAGACAAACAAACTAGTTAGGACATCAGAAAAGCTTAAATCATTTACGGTTTCATCGATCGGTTTCTCCTGAATCCTCAAATTTGCAGGTTGGGGGCCATCGTATACTCTAGAACTCAGCATACTCCAAACGTTCTCGATAATATTTAGGTCAGGGCTTCGACTGGGCCACGGAAGCAACTCAACTTCAACTTCTTCGAAAAAGTCAATGGTCTTCTTAAGAGAAGCGGACACTGCAATTGTCCTGTTGTAAAATGAATCCATCCAGTGGGACATTCTTCACTAAGAGGAATAATGTTACACGAGCAGGCAGTTTTTTAACGAATATCGAACCATTTGAGAAAAATATACCCCACACCACAATAGACCTTCCTCCACATTGCCGTTTGTTCAGCAAACTGTACTTTTTTTCCTTTCCACAAGCGCCCATTTTCGGGACCATCTAGTCCGTAAAAACTACCCAATTCCAATTTTTGGCGAAACTAATCACTGGGTACATAGGCGCACTCTTTCTTTTTTGTGGTTGTTTTTCAAAACGATCGAAAACTTGCCATTTTGACAATGCTCTAACAACCGTTTTCTTGGACATGCAATTTTGCTTTTTTAACAATTTTTGAATGTTATTTTTTCCATGTTCCTTTTCAGTTCCTGGATTGTTCGCTTAAGTTTTAATTTTTCGAGTCCGGATACTTTTGGTTTGGGACCATGCTTCAGTTTTTTCCTGCTGTATTCGTTCTTGATCATCTATTGGACCGTTTATTTTGAAATTTCAATTCGTATGCAATTTTCTTGTAAGAAAGGCCTTCATCATGTTTAATTTTGAGCAAGCGCGCAACTTCTGGCGAGTGCATAATGATTAATGTGACAATACGTCATATGTTATTAAACAGCAACTCATCGCATTTGAATCTTAACTTACAATGATCACGTAATAATAGCCCAAAAACGATCGGTACGAAAAAAAATGTCACACATTTATTCTAGAAAAGCGAATTCCCATGTATTAAAGTGGTACGAAAAAATTTGTCCCGAACTGTATGTCAGGGGAGTTTATTCCAACATCCTCCCTTGCTCACATTAATCCAAGTTGATTGACCTAAATTACGTATTTGAACCAGGTTTGGTATACCCTCTATTGGGGATCGTTAGATTT
>CABFPE010000040.1:2215706-2232472 GCA_900660155.1 Hofstenia miamia | reverse complement strand
TTTATATTTTCTTATGCACATTTAGGGTATGTTTAACATTTTCTATGGTGTTGAAAATGTCTGTTTCTTGAATTTTTATTTTCATAAATTTCCATTATATTCCCATTTCACAATCTGGAAATGGAATGGAATGGATATGTTCATGTCCATATGCAAAACTGATTAAGGCTAATCTTTTGTTTAAATTAGAAGTTTAGGACAAATGAAATAGGTCGAAAATATAGATTTTGTGTTACACTTGTAATGGCTGAAATTCAAGAAATAAATTTACAGAGAAAACACAAATCACTTATTTAAATATATATTTCAAAAAAATGTTGAGATAGACTGACTGCATTGTAAATTTAGAAAATGAGTGGGAAATTAAATGAATGCAACATCTGTTAAATGGTCATTTTGCTGCCCCTGAGAAAAACTATTCGGGGGTGCATCACCCCCGGTTAGCTGGGCCCCTGCCCACGAGTTTCTTCATAGATCAAACCAGAGATACATTTAACACCTCCACGTTGAGCCAATCTTTGAATTGCTGGTTTAGTAATTCCTTGAATATTGTCTCGCAAAATTTTACGATGACGTTTGGCACCACCTTTTCCAAGACCTTTACCGCCTTTGCCTTATAAAAATAATTTATTCGAAAATAGTATTACAATATTTTCTGAAATAACTTTACAAACTTTTATTTACAAGCACTAAAAGATATGTATGTATAGTATTTTATTAGTGGTGCAGTGGCTCTCACAAGATGTTACATATTATATTTATTTTGTTATATTCCTGTTCTTCTATTATTAATCTCACATTATCTATTTTCTCTGATTTTCGGATTTCATCAAAATATTTACAGGTTTTAATTAAATGTATAGGTTCATCTTTCCCATCTTCACATAGAGGACATTTTAGACCATATCTAATAAACTTCATAGGTTTAATATTGCCAATTGCAAACTTATACATTAGATTAGTATTTGCTGGTGATATAATAAATGTATTAAAGATGTTCTTAAATAAGTTCTTTGTATTTTCAATCTTTACATTAAAATGGTTTTTTAAATAATTAAACCTTTCAGATTTGTTTTTCATTTCAGCAATTTTTATACAGATCTTAGATATGCTATTATTTTTTAATGTTATTATGTTATCTTGAAGTTTAATTACAAACTGAGCATAGAGGTTTCTTTTATCATATATTAACTCTTTTTGCATTAAGTACTTATGTTCATTCTTTACGATATCTCCATAGATATATATTTCATTTCTCCTACATATATTAAGTTTACTACTTTCAACAAAACCTGTATTTAGTTGCGGACATATTGGTGTGCTTAAGTAATATTGAGCTGTTATTATTTTTCCTAACGTAATTTTATGTCTCTGTATTGCAATTATTAGATTCTTATAATAATCACTTAGAAGTGAGAAATTTATTAATCGCTTATTTGCTGTAAATGTGAAGATTTCATTGCTGGGCGACGCACTTTTCAGCTCATTACAAGTAATTTCTCTAGTTAATGTCATATTATCATTGTCTATTGTTTTGCATACCAATTTAAATGCAAGCATCTTAGAAGAAAAATCCAAATTTGGGAGCTCAATTCCTCCTTCTTCTACTGACTGCTGTAGGTAGGTTTGTTTTACACTATGTAGTATTTTATTTACAATNATTTTTGGTGTTTTAATTGTTTCAAGGATCTTAAATATTAGTGAGTGACTTATTGTATCAAATGCCTTTTCAATATCCAATTGGATTATGGATACTTTGCCCTTATTCTTAGTGATATTATTTATAATATCCCGAACTATTGCAATGTTATATTCAGGGCTTCTACCTTTCATGTATGCAGCTTGACATTTAGAGATTATGTGGTCTATTGATTTTTGTAAACGATTGTTAATAATACATGACAGAATTTTAATATCAAAATTTGTTAGTGTAATAGGCCTATATCCTTTAATACTATTAGCATCTCTTCCTTTCTTGTGGATGAGTACTGTTTTTGAAGAGCTTAATCGCTTAGGCACAATCTGCTTTTTGTTGTAAATTTCATTTAGTGGGGTTAGTAATTCTTTTCTTAGTGTTTTATATAGCATACTGGGTATCCCATCTGGGCCCGGACATCCTTTTAGTTTTTGAATGGCTGACTTTATTTCTAAATTTGTTATTTCTTCTTCATCTGGATTGGCTGTTTCATCTTTTATTAATTCTAGTATATCATTTGGTTTAATTTGTGCATCATTTTCAAGGATGTTCCTAAAGTGATCTTCTGCTATACTTAACATTTCTCTGTTATCAGTTTTTCCATTTAATGATCTTATCGACCTGTCTGTATTTCGATTTTTATTATTTTGTTAATTGTTGCAATGTCTCCAATGTGCAGGTTACCTAATGTTTTGTTAATATTATCAATTTTCTCTTGCGCTTCATCCTCAAGAAGCTCATTTAACTGACTCTCAGCTGTTGGGTGTCCTTCAGAGATCATTGTTCTCAGCATGCTTACTTTAGTATTTCTCACTTTATTTTCATCTTTCTGGAGTTGAGTGAGAAGTCTTATTATACCCTGCTTATATAAATACCAGTTACTCCAGTTACTCTCATTATGTCTAAAGAATTCAGTCGTGTATTCTTTGAGAGTGACATTATATTTTCTGATTGTGTTCTCAGCTATGTAGGTGTATTTTTTCTTTTCACCTTCTGTTATGACTAGTGGACGATGGTCTGATAACCTTAGGTTAATAAGTTTGAAAGACCGTATATTTATGTTTGTAAATATGTGATCTATTCTTGATGATCTTAGTGTACCTGTAATAAAGTGAGTAGGCTCATTGTTTGTAATATCTTTTAGATTGTACTTATTGATGATGTTATTCAGTATTCTTGCATTTGTTTTTCTAGTACCACTTTCCTTTGACTTATTATTATGCTCTAAGATGAAATTTGTGTATGATAGTATTATTATTACTTATAAGTAAAATATCAGTATTATTATTAATAAAAGTTTCTAATAATATTTTTTCAAGTTTTTTAGTACTGTTTACTCCATTAGCATTATAGGAAGTAATCCTTATCATTTTTATTTCGTACTACCTTGCTAGGTGGTGTATCAACTTTCTGCTGCTGATGCCTTTTGCCTAATGTTTTCTTTCGTGGTTGTCTATTTTGAATTTTTGCCAGTCTAGGAGTTCTAAATTGTTCATTGAAGTCTGCATTAGTGTTTGTGATTGTTGCTCATTTATGGTAATTTCCCCACTTTCTTCTACCATATCTCGACAGTTTGCTACTTCATGTCCAATCTTTTGGCAGTGATTAAAAGGCTAAGACAGCTAATATGCATTGTAAATTTTGTTGGCAGCTCTATTTGATCATCTATTTCTGCCAAGAAGTTCTTAACTGTTTCTTGCTCTTTTGTGTTGTTAACCTTATATTTTACATGTGCAGTTCCGAGCTCTTTTTATCGTGAATATTTGAAGGTCTATTGGTATTTTTGCATTGCAGAGAGCTGTGACGACATGAGCAGTGTTAAAGAATTTAGGAAGATCATCTAGCTTAAAGTTAAACGCCTTAAGGAATACTGATGACTTGTTCTTCTCATATGGCGTTTGTCTTTCAACTGGATACAACATTTTATAAGTCTAGCAATAGTTTATTTTGCAGTTTGTAATATGCAATATAAGTTATATGCAAGGAACATATTTACAAATATAAACATATTTACAAAACTAAAAACTACACTATGTACAATAAAAAAATTAAAATGAACACATATAACATTATTAATAAATAAACACATTAAAATATTGTTTAAAAAAGAAATGCTACGATAAGCTGTTTTGCCATGTATTTAGACGCTTACTACTACCTAGAATTTTTTGATGTGAAGGTAGATTTTGTTTTAGTTTCTTTTTAGATATGTTTAGTGTTTTGGCAGTTCTAATTTCATCAGGTAGTGAATTCCAGCTGTTGCATGTGACTACTGAGAAGGATTTACTCCATGGCAAGCACCTAATTTTGCTGTTATTTATGTATTTATTTGCACGCTTATTTATTATGTAAAAGGTATTAAGAAAATCGAGTGAATTGGTTAACTTGTAATTGTGTTTGTACAAGGTGACAAGACTGGCAAACTGAATGTAGTATTTTGGCGCCAGGATTTGTGTTTCTTGCAATTTCTCTCCAATCATCTGTTTACTAATATTAAATAATGTTGTCACTGACCAGTTAAATACCTTGTTCAACCTTTCATGCTCAGCTATACATAACCCGTTTAGAAGTGTGCATGCATATACAAAATTGCTCATAACTAAAGCATTCAACAGCTCTTTATTGCTTGTTATGTGCCTTATCTGCCGTAGGTAGCGGATCCCCATCGCCATTTTCCTAATTTTGCTGGAAACAAATCTCTTCAGTGTCAGTTGCTGGTCGACCTCTACACCGAGATATTTTAGGATGTCAACCTGATGTATGCTCATTCCTGACTCTACACTTAGTGAAATATCTTTGCATGACGTCTTGCTAATAGGAGGAGGAGAAAATATTGTGTATATATGTGTAACATAAATAGCTCAGCTGTGACTTATTTGGCTTTTACACCAACTAAAAAGTCACAAATTAATAAAATCTATTGGCTTTGCTTTATGAACCGTTAATAAGATACTACTTAATATTAATAATAAAAAACTTAATAATAAATAATAAAAGTTATTTTATCATATTGTTAGTTGTCTGTTGATATGACATAATTTTGTAATTGTAATTTAACATTTTGATTTGGAGTGAAAGTCCACCGCGCCCGTTTGCTCAAACGGATTTGAATTACGTGCACCAGACGGGAATGAACTGATGAGAGAGGTGCAAAGTGGTTATGCTTAAGCTTGAGCAATGAGCGTTCAGATTCAGACAAAATTTTTTGTTTAAATATCAAATGATATGATATCCTTCAGTCTGTCTAAAAGGACATTCAAAAATGCATAAGAAATGGAAAGATTTTATCATGTTTTAGATAACCTGAAATGTTATTAGGCTGTAATATCCTTTAAAACTGTGAAAGATTTGATATACAGTAGGGCGCAAATTATTAGTCACCCATTCAAAATTTTGGGTTTTTAGTATTTATATTATATAAAGTTGTATTTATCTTTCTATATACAATTTAATATTAACTTATAGACACAAGGACTTTGCAGAAGCATAAACTCAATACACATATGAAATAATAGGATATTTTACTATACAGTACAAATGTCAAAATAATGTCAATGTGAGTCAATAATTTGTATTGCTACCCTTTGCTTGAATGACTGCTTTCACTCGCGCTGGCATGGAGGCAATTGACTTCTGACAGGTTTCTGGCAGTGTGGCATCTGTAAGCCAGACTTTTAATATCCCAGCTATCAGAGAATCCTTGGTAGTGAAGGTTTGAGTTCGCAGCTGCCTCTTGACAATGGCCCAAAGCATCTCAAAAAGGTTGAGGTCGGGGCTGTTGCTTGGCCAGGATAGAACAGGAATCTGGTGTGATGCAAGGCACTCCTTCGATTGTCTGAAGTTTGGCAAGGTGCCCCGTCCTTCATAAAAGTGTACCCACCATGAAGGAACCACTCATTGATTTGAGGTATGAGGCAGTTGAGAATGATATGGCAATATTGAACTGAGTTAATATTACCCTCGACGACATGGAGCCTGCCAACACCCTTTGAGCACATCACCGACCACACCATCACCTTTGTGGGATTCTTTAGAGTTGGCGCAGTTGGTGTGGGTTGTCCCTGTTGATGCCACACTCGTGGAGCAGATGCTGTTTGACAGATGAATGTGGACTCATCTGAGAAGCAAACTTTGCTCCAATCCTCGACGGTCCAATGAGAGTGCTGTTTGGCCCAACCCAGACGTTTCTTGCGCATTGCACTTTTGAAACCTTGTTCCTTCAATCTGCGTCGAACAGTGTCCTTAGAAACGTTGACACCTGCAGATTTCAAATTGGCAGCAAGGCGATGAGATTAGTTCAGCGGATTTTCCATTGCTTTACGGCGAATAAGTCGGTCTGCAGTCAAAGAAGTTATCCTTCTCCAACCACATCAGCCTGCGCGGAAGCTTGCCGTGCTACCAGTTCGTCTCACTCGCTGAACAGTTCGCTTGCTCACTTCCAGTTGCGTGGCAATCTTCTGCATTGTGTGCCTATTTCCCCTCAATAGTGTCAGAAAAGAAGCTTTTTTTGGCCGCAGATATATCGCTTATCTTTCCCATATGGAATTTAATGAATTTTAATGAATTGAATAAATGAATAACCACAACAATAACTGTGATAGCATGAAATAATGTTGCACAAATATGAAAATGGCCTGGTATTTTATCAACCAATCAGAGTGAGCCATAGGACGAAGGTAGAGGGTGAAACAGATGAACGCAGCATACACATTAGCAGACACACTAATATAAGGAAACAGTTAGTATTGATCAGGCAGTGTGAGTGGTAATGTTTAATAGATGGCAATATTGTGTACATATGTGATAGAGTTAAATATTATTATGTATTATTATCTGATAGAGGGTAACTATGCATATGCATTTTGGTAAATATATGCTTCTGCAAGGTCCTTCTGTCCTTAAGTTGATATAAAATTCATATATAGAGGGATAAACAGAAGTCTATAGCATACAAACACTAAAATTTTGAGGGGGTGACTAATAATTTGCGCCCTACTGTAAATATTATATAGCCATTAGTAAAGAAAAAATCCTAAACTTCACAAATAGTGGTTCCGGCAAAAATGGCACCAATATTCATATAGCTAGGATTCATACTTTCAATAATGTTTATAGGTAATTTCAAAAATCTATTTCTTCCTACACTCATTTTTTTAGAATATTGGTTTTAGTACTATGAATCACGGTCTCTTAATGTTGTAATCGGGAACGAATCTTAATGTTTATTTCTTTTAAAGTAAATGAATCGTATATATTGAAAATATGTTCAAAACAAAATCATATGCACTAAATCTTAGAACAGGCGAGGTCCAGTATTTGAAATCGAAAATCCTTATTAATGTATCAAAGTTAAGCTGCTGAAATTAATAGCAGGCAGACGTCTATTGATGCCTAAAATTGCCCCGAAATTAAGCATAATGATAACTATCTTTAAAACAATGTAATTCAATATTCAAGTTATGTTTAAATAAAGAACAGTTCCGTTTACAAATCATAGTTGTTTTTGAAATAAAACATATCAAATGCAATTATCCCATAACATTACCGTTATTGAAGAACTCAACTTGCTTGGAATTACATTTAACAATAACCTTTCATTTCTGCTTCACATTCGAAAAGCAACAAAAAAGGATTCGTCTAATCTATACTTGTTTATCAAGTTAATGAACCTTGGTTACTCTCCGTCTGAAATAGAACTCCTGTATAACTCTTTGGTTGTTTCAATCCTAACTTATGGCATTACTGTGTGGGGTGGATCGCCACAATCGAATTTAAAAATTATTGATGATATACTACGGAGGGCTGTTGATCTGGAATTATTCAGAACTACATACCGCCCTCTGAGTTGATAAGAAGTTGTTTGCCAAAGTCATGCAGAATACGGACCATCCCCTTCGAAAACAAATTCCCCAACGAACTGATTATGTTGCAAACAGACTAAGAAGTAAACCCCCTCCGATTACAACTCACAAAAAAACAGTTCTTCCAACAACAGTTTCCCATTCGACATTTAAGGGAACTACACCGGCTTTAAGTTTTAGTGCACATGTATAATGAATCTCAGATGTACTTTGTGACGATAATAATACATTATTTCTATTTCTTAAAAACCTTTGTAAATGAGAACCATTTGTGATAATGAATTTCCCCACAGCTTTTATTCGTTTGTTTTTTTAAAAAATTCGTAACAGATTGCTGATGATCACGTTGTTTCCTGAACTTGGAGTTTTCAGATTGACGTTTTTTAGGTTTATTAATAGCAACATATTACTTACCGCACGTCATGTCTTACCAGAAACGTGGAAGCATTCTGATTCGCAGATAGCACACTGCATTAATTCCAGATTACTTAATGTATCAATCACAGTTAGTAATTAAACTTGGACTTGTCAGAATCTATTTTTTTTTAAATGTCAGTACAGAAACGATTTATTTAGCCTGAACTTATTTGTGCATCAATGCAATCATAAAATGATCTTTATTGTCTCAATTTTCGTAACATGACTTCCTCAATCAAATGCATACTAAAATTAGTAAGTAGTTCTTAGTGTTGAGTTGCCATGAAAATGGTTAAATTCATTTCATTTCAGAAAATGACCATTCTACAGATGTAGTAGCAGCAGAGATAACTAGACTTAACTGAATTAATATCATATCGCAGAACATTTTTCTTTCATATAGGTGAAAATACCTGAATTTTTCCAGCAAAGTTCATCAGTAAAACACCTATTTTTCAATATTTTAAGCTATTTTGCATCATTTTGATTATTTAATGTCTGCAGATTTAGACTGTAAGATGTTACAAAATATCTGTGCTTGAAAAAAATCGTCTAAATTATTTTTTATCACAAATTCTATTAAACATGTTATGGATTCTTCAGATATTTTGAAAATACCCATTGCTCTGACGACACTTCAGGAAATATTAATAGCTTAGAGGCCGCTTTACCTTATGCTGTAAATGCACTATTCCATATATTCCACAAGAAAGCAATTTGACTATTTAGAATACCCTTTGTTAATCAATCTCTAGGTTCTTTAAATAACAACACAGCCAAAATTTGAAATTTACTTGAAGGTTTTCAATACGGTTGAGTTCTCAACCAAAGGCAGGGTTGGCGAAAAACATCTTAGTTTTAAAACGTTTTCAACGTTTAAAACAATGTTTTTTGTTCTTAGACAGTCCCACCTCAGTGCCAAAAAATTTTTTAAAAATGCATATAGTAGCAAACATGGAGTTATGATATCAACTTATCAACATTTGTTCTTCGATGCATATGCAGAAAAACGCAAGTTTTCTGTTTTTGCGGTAGAAAATCGGTTATGAAAGTACGAATGGACGAAACCCATAAATTATTTTCCACACTTTCCATAAAGTTCTAAATAAATACGAAAAAAACATTAATAAAAACATTGCAAAAAACAGTTTTAAACATCCTTTAAACAGGTCGTGTTTAAAACATGCCAACCCTCATTAAAGGCGATATCTACTGGGACATAATTTGATATATACATTGATTTTTACTACATGAACATCACGGTTAAACTCAATGTAGTACATTCGTGCAAAGCTATCGAATGAGGTAAGGTAGGCCTCAGGAGATATATCCATCAAAATCTATCTACTTCTGTCAATTCATTTCTTTGTATGTTCCTTTCTATTGGCTTCTTAGCAGTTGAACATCTCGTCTTAATTACAGCTGCGCGTAATCGGTGCGTTTTTGAAAAGAGTAAGTGAGTTGATTCTTTAAAATTCTGCATCAAAAAGTCTAACGTTAAATTTTATCAAAGTTCCACACTCACAATGACAAAGTTGAGATTAACCACAATTTTGTTGCATGCTTAAAGTGAATATGAGCTGGATTTTAATATAATATATAAATTTAATGTGCTGAAAGGAGATATTACAGACATTTTAGTTTAGCAACAGTAATATAATGGACAATATTAAATTTAATTGGTTCTGATCTCTGTTGAAATTGAACAGTTGGTCCTGGTTCTTATTCTGACCTGTCTTTTGTTTTTTTTAGTTCCTTGTCCTGTCTTGCCCAGGTCTTTACTATGAATATAAAAATTCTTCGTCATACTGACCTTAGGGTTAAATATAATTTCTCAATCATACCATTTCAACAAAGTATAAGTCAGAATATGTACACACTTCGATATATTTCAAGCATGAACTAGTAACTTCCCAAATTTACAACCAATGGCTGTGCGTGGCTGTAGTAGTTCCATAGCCAAAATTTTGCAAACATTCGGAAGAGTAACTAACCTATTTCTAATAAAAATAAAAAGTATAATCTATTTGCAATATATATATACCATGTGTTTTAGAAAATTAAAATCGATGCATTAACAAATTTAATAAATGTAAAACAGCATTTCATTTATAAAGTAGTGCAATTCTTATAGAATTTGTCAATAACTTTTTCAAAGAAACCATGTTTATTGCGAAGATTTATCAAAATTGCTCTTTCTATTGAAAGAAGTGCTAAATTGGAAAGTCTTTCATGGTCCATAGTATTTCTTTTATAATTTTTGATTCTGCCAACAGCTGAAAGGTTTTTGTAACTTATATAGTGCACATAAAAACATTTAAAAGTTTGAAATTATCAAGATATTGCATAGTTTTCACACTGGTTTATCTTGAAATTTAGCAGTCGTGTGCATCACAATTAATTAATTTTTAAACTTTTAAAATCAAACAACAAAGGAAAGTTGGTTTGCAGGCTTTTAAATGCTTCTTCATGGAACGTTTTGCCATAATTATGCTGTTTTTCTACATTGAGAAGTTCTAAGAACTTGAAATTGTCGAGACATTCGAATTGTGATTTAATTTGCAATGACGCTATATCAAATATTTCATTAAAAAGTTGCTTGTATTCAGTCATTTTCAGTTTTAGTTGTAAATCTACCAAATTAAAATATGTATCAAGTTTTCCACGCTCAGTACAAAGAGATTTTCTCAAATCTAAAAGTAAGTTTTTCATGACAATATTGAATATTAGCACATTTTTTTGAAGAATAAATTTTGTTGAAAACACTTTTAAAAGAAAGCAACATTTATAGTTTTTCATATTGTGAAAATAACCTGATGCTTGTCAGATGGTTTCACCGTCCCAATCATTTTGGATGTTCAAGAATTTCATTGAATAATTTAAGAAAATCATCAAAGTTATAAACCGTGTTCGTGAGTTTCAAACGCAGGCTGTCAATTCCTGCTTGCTTCTACCAGCTTCAAGGAGAAGACATCTCCTTCCGTTTGTGATTGGGAGATATCAGGACATTTTTTTCCACCAAGACACCTCAGTAATCAGGACATTTTCATTCAGCAAGACAGCTCAGTAATTCCATCCTCATACTAGAAATAACGAAACACATATCTGAAAGAGCATCCCAAGTAAGCTCAGGTTGCTTTAGCTGCAGTGAAATATTAATTATATTAACTGTTTAATATTTTCATGGTTTTGAGGAACAGCTGCGTATTTTTGTTTGAAATGGGTAATGCAGTATTATTGTGACTATTCTTAATGTCTGTTCGTTACAAAGTTAGAATAATATTTGCCTAAGTTGACGAGTGAATCCCGCGCTGATTGATTACGAGATTAACATGAAATTCAGCTTAATACTGCACAATCAGAAACCTAAATTTTGTGTTGCCTAACCTGATATTCGCACACTAGCGGAATAATTCAAGGATATCAAATTCCGGCTACACACAATTATGGGCATAATTTAGCATTCGCGCTAGTTGCCTAGGTTTGAAGAAAATAAAAAATATCTTCGCTGACAATAAGCATTGAATAAATTAATTTTCATATGAGTGTGTTAAAACACAGTATTTTTAATAACTAGGCAGAGCCTAGGTCGCCCTGTTTACAACTAAACATTTGACTCCAATATATATCTATCTCACCTATACAATGAGTGATTCTTTTATGTATTTTTATTAATTAATAATTGCACAAAAATCTTTAGCAATCTGTTACTCAAATAGACCTCACAAAATTTCTATCGAAGAAAATTTAAAGGACTGTCTGAATAAGGCCATGAGGTGATAGAAGAATACTGGAATAATACTTGATACCCATGATTTCCAACAAACAGGAAATTTTCTTGTGATTGTGATATTCTTGTTCAGTTGGATCAAGGCAATGAGATTTTTATGAAGGAAAAACTTCTCAATTTCCAAAGTTTTATACAAATAAGTTTTTTTTAATCGAAACAAATATTTTCAAAATGTGAATTTAAAAAATATAGTGATAATAATTATAGTAATTAAAATAGGGTCCGCTCTGTGCTATGGTCAATTCGAATTTGGCGTACAAAGCGTACACTTTCAATAGTACTGTGTGAACACTTTATTTTTTCTCCATGAATATTTACAAGTTGAGGCCGAAACTCAGTATGTTAATAAGCAGGAAGAAATCTTCCATATAACAAATTTTCTGGCCATTCCCTTAATTTTGCAAGAAATGAATTATCCCTTTAAAATTAATGTGGCATTTTTACAGAGCGGAACCAATAATTACGGACAATTGTACATAGCAAACCATTAGTATAATAATTGTAATAAATAGAGTTAATCAGCACTTGTTACACTACACATTTTCGAAAATTTTATAAACACAATATATTCATTACAATACCATTTAACAAAATATACACAATGGAGCATTACTTACGGAAAAACATAGACCCAAAGTAACTACGAAAATAAAAAAGGAACTAAAAATAATCTAATAATATTACATCTTCAATTACGACACAAACAAACTTAAAATCTTATTAACATTCATATTTCCATTATCGTTATTGGTAACCTCTGCAGGCTTCGCTTGGACTGTTAGATGCTCTTAAAAAAATGTTTACTTGTCTTTAGATGGATGTAGTTTGTCATGAAAACACTCCTATTTAATTTAGCAATAATTTTGTTGTGAAATCTTTAATAATTTTCTCATCCTTGCGAGGAGCCATTGTTGAATGCTTTTCTTCAAAATTGAGTGCTAACCGTAAATAGCCCGGGCATTTTTACAATTGATATAAAAAACTTTTAACCACTCATAACTCACTCAATAATGAAGAAAACACCACTGGATAGGGAATTGCCTCTTCTTTCATTTTCTTCCTTATTTCGCACACCCGTTGTGCAATAGACTAATTATAGAACCAGAGTAGTTGAGGTTTTTACTGTCGCGGGCTTTAGGCCGTTTTATTTTGTGAACACTGGGTATGGAAATTATTTGAGTGTTTCCCAAATGTCCTATTAGGCTTGGAGAAAATTGTTTAAAAGTGTGAATAAAAGTGAATTGTCTTTAACCTAAGATTCGGCTACTTGGCTCACGCACTTTGCTACGCTTTGTTTTATTCTACGCTATTGGTTCAACGAAAGCCATTGTTTTGGTTATGGAAGTGAATGAATACATCTCTGAAAAAATTTGTTATTCAATGAAATCATTTTGTTTTCAAAAAGTCATTTAATTTTTTAATTTGAATTCATTTTATTTTCAGTTGTTTTTTAGGCTGAATTCGATGAAATTGAAGAAAAGACTGCCAAGTTGAAGAGAAATTTGCATCTTTATTTGTGCCAAGATGTTTTAGTTTTTACTGTGTATCAGTCTTCGAGCGATCTCTATCCATTAAAGTTTCTGTTCGCCCCACATCTGTCTACAATATCAGCTAAGATTGTTTCAATAAAAGGTATGCAAAATATATTAATATTGATAAATCCACTTTGACGCATTTAAATGGAAGAAGCTTTTGTTTTTTTCTCCAGTGTTTTATTGCTATTATACGATATCAACAAGCTAAATTTTCTTCACTCAAATCATTCGCAATGCCTATTATATTGCATATAAATTTAGTGTTCTTCACAATGTCCAAATTTTCCCTGGGTCACATAAATACAATTGGTAGTTATTATTTCCCCATGCTATACAAGCCTTATCTATCTCAATGTGAAATTCAGAACTTGAAGACTTTTTTTATGTAAAAAACGTTTATTGTACTACAGGGATAGTCAAAAGTTTATGGTCTAACCAAATTTTTTAAAATTTGCCCAGATTACTTCGTATTGTATTAAACCTAGTGACAACACTTTGTACAATACTAGATGTGGTGTTTGAATACATATGTGCACATACCATATACACTTGCCAGAGTCTATAATATTCACCTGAATCAAGTATACAAATGACAATCTCATTTAAAACCACAAAATTGTCAAACCAGATCGGTTATTTTCGGTCTCTAAGGTGTAATTGGTGCAGACAGACAAACATATCTGCAGTATACAATGACAAATGTGTATGTCGCCTCATTACTCATAGGGTAGATAACTCAAATAGTTGCATGGGTGCTTGTGATAATCGCAGTTTGTTTGTACAATTTTAAAACTGTATATGGAGTGTAACGAGTTAATTAATTGACAATATGCAACAACTTTTGACCTGTATTCTGAAACGCTTAAATCTACTCACTAAGTATATTACAATATTTGCAAAATCAAACAATTTCATTTGCATCAAATCCTTATTTGATGTTTCCATTAAGAGTAGTTTACACATTCCATAGATTAATTGCAAATCTAAAAACATTTTTTTCTTTCTGCGCGAATATTAATTATTTTTTGTTCATTTATCCTACTAAAGATTGTGGATACAAAGAATTTGAGTTATTACGCTATTTGGAAGATTTAAGTTTTGAATCGTGGATCTGTTTAAAATCTATTTAGATTTGTCACTTATTCTACTACATTTCGTTTCTGATGATGGCGGAAGCAACATGCTTTATCTGTCGCATCAGAACTCGGTACTTCATCAGTGGATAAATGAATTGAATTCGTTGAAATCTCATTGCGATGGCAATACAAAGTCTTCAAAAGATAAAGAACTTCTCCAAAAACGTGAGATTCTTGAAGAGCAGCTTGAGGAAATCGAGATTTTGATCGCTGTACGTCAGTTTAAAACCTCTCTCAACAAGATCATAGATGCCGAGCGGATCCTGCATGATATGGAAGACGTCGTTAATCCTGGTAATTGTTGATACATTCTAATCTTAGTTTAATTGCGGCTTGATTTTTCAGTTAGTTTTCTTTTTGCTACAGATTTAAATTTTAAGTTAAGGAACCATTCACTCACTTCACTTATCAGTTGTTACTTATTTACAACTTTGAAATCTATTTCATATGTTCTTCTCGATTATATTTTCTATCTCCATTCTTTTTAATGGTGCGTGATTATTGAATGTTTTGTCTGTCGATTATCATATGATAATTTACCAAAATATCAATAATTGATTATCAATTATTTGTGAATTTAACGAACTTTCAAAGCATTTGCTATCTGTATGCTATTTGCAAAATTTCTTAAAAATAGATATCACTATAATAATCATGAAAAGAATAATTACCAAATGTAACATTATAAAACAAAGGCAACACAACCATAAATTACTTGTATCTGTTTCTAAGGAATAGCAAAGACTGAACTTTCATGTTTTCCATCCCCTGATTCAGGTGGTTCCGTAACAATATTTACTCTAATAATTGCGCTGGTATTGAAAGTTTCCTCTAGTTTTTCGAATGGTAATTGTTTTCATCGTTTGTTCCTCATTTTTTTTCTTTTCCTACTTCAAGGGAATTCCACTATGACGCACTTACTGTATTTCCTTTAAAATTCTTAACACTTGAAGGTTATGAGGCTGCCCTTAAACCTAGGTGCAGAATCATGTGTGATATTTGAACATTGCTGTATTTCATACCGTCCATGTATTTATGAAGAAATGCGTTCTTCAAATTTGCATTGCATGCGTGGGAACCCAAATTTGTTTCAAATGTCTCTTCTTAAACAATATAGGTGAATACCGCGCTTAGAACTCTATTGTCAAATATCTTTAATAACATTTTCGGTTTTCATTGAAATTTGTCAGGTTTTTGTTTTCAGTTTTACATAATCTGTGTACACAGCGGGTTCTCAATTTGTCTTGAGAAGTAGAATTTGTTTTAGTTTATTATGAGGTTTAATGCAACCTTGTACATAATTGTTCTCAAATATTTTCTTATTTGCGAATCGCTTAATTTAATTAATATATTTTCAATAGTGTCAATTGTAACTTTTCAAAGTATACTCTGAGTTAGGTTCACAGAAAAAGACTGAAGTCTGAGAAAAGTTTACCCTGAATTGTATTGTTAGCGAATTGATGTAATATGCTGTTTAATTATTGATTGCTTGTATTTCAGTTGATAAAATAATTTTGTTAACAATTGTACAAAGAACTGGTTCTGGTAACAAACGATGATGCATTAGTTAGTTCCAAAGCCTAAAACAATTTATCTGGTGGATTTGATCGAGATACCATTCACTCATTTTCTCAAGATGATTTCCAAAGTTCTCATCCTTGATGATTATTTCGAAATTCCTGATTAGACCTTACAAAAAACTATTCAAATACGTTGCACATGAATATGTATTTGAAGATGTCGTAAACACACTGTAAAGCCTTCCCCTGTTCCTAAACTTAATAGTCATTGTCTTCTTCAGGTTTACCATGAGATAGTAATGCTGTAAGGCAAGTTGGACATCCTTAATGAAGTGGCGATGTAGCTTAGTTGAATCTCATTTCTTTGTCGTCATGGTCTTCGAGAATAATTCTCACCGAAGAAATCCATCAGTGTTGCTCTTCTAGAAAGAATCGATTACGATTTAAACACAACTTTGAAATTTTTAATGTCCATTGTAAACGGAATCTGAAATACATTGATTATGTGCTTTTCCATGCATTGACAAATTCAGTTTGCTGTAATGGTCGTGTTTTCAGGCATAATCCACAAAGCTCTTCTGACTCTTGCTGAAAATTTCCTCATATCGTAGTGGATTGGGTTTTTTTGACACGTGGCACAGTATTGTATCGTTCCCCAGAAGGTTGACGAGCATGCGTACTGAAAGAATAGAATTGTTTTATTTGCGTCTCATCAGAAAACATACAATATTTTTCGGTGAGTGATGAGGCGTACAGGCTAGTCGATAAGCACACAGTCCACAATCAATTTGGAGACGTCTACGAATAGTGG
>CABFPE010000040.1:2163288-2201939 GCA_900660155.1 Hofstenia miamia | reverse complement strand
AGCTAAATTTTTAGTACGTAAGTCCTTAATTAATTTCTTTGATCTTTCGTAATTAGTCCAATTTATTTCGGTCGGATTAGCTTTAGCTAGTTCAAAGAGTTTCTGCTTTATGTTTACGGTATTCTTAATTACTTGATTATCAGTCGTGCTTAAATTAAAACGTCGTGATTTATTAACTACTCGGCGGGTTTTTAGCGGTGCTACTTTGTTTAGGGCTTGATTGATCTGTGCCACGATGTAATTTAGCATGTGGGAACCAGAATTTAGAGTAAAAATATAGTCAAATGGAACATTTTTAAGTAAATTTTCCATGATCTCATCTGAATAATTTTTGAAATCCCTAGAAAAAATCGTTTTAAATTTAGGAAGCTTAACTTGAATCTTACTAGTATAAATACAGAGTTCGTGATCACTGAAGGATTCAAGGATATAATTCATATATATAGTTTCCGAACTGGATAAAAAATAATCAATTAATGTTTTTCGAGTGGGAGTTTGAGTGTTGATTGTTTTTAAATTATAAATAGCGCATAATTCTTTCAATGATTTTTTTTTCATAAAAATTAAAATAGTTGATGTTAAAGTCACCTAATATGTTTAGTGAGTAATTATTTTGGGGAATATCTGAAATTTCATTGCATTTATACTTTATATAGTCTACAAGAAAGTTCTTATTTGGATTATAAGTAACATTAATTAATTCATTTTCTGAAGAATTTGTAGGTGATTTAATTTCGATCCATAAAGATTCAAAAACAGAATGATCAGATTCAAGATTTTTTTTCGTATTGGATTTAATTCTTTTTGTACAATAATCATAAGACCACCACCTCTACTATCCCAATTTTTAACAAAAATATCAAAGATTGGTTGTGATCTGATTTTGAGTTGTGATCTGATTTTGAAGCAGATGAGGTGAACGAGCGTATTTGAGGATGCTGCTTCCTATGATAAGTATAGTTGTTCCATTCTTAATCTTTATATGTGGTTTTGCGTTTTCTTTTGCTTGTTTTTGCGGTGCGGGCGATACCTTCGGAAATGAAAAGAGTTTGGGCGATGAAGGAACATTTGGTGATACAATGGCGATTTCTTTTTGAGGTGTTGATGCAGGGGGCGACTTTTCCGGTGTTTTATCGGCATTTGCTAGTGAAGATAGTGTTAATTTAAAAAGATGTAGGAGAGCTTCAGCGGCGTTTTTTTGGTTTAGGCGGGTGAACATTTGATGTAGCGGTATTTTCTTTTTATGTGTTATTAAAGTGCTTGCCGCATCCAGGGTCGCAGCGTCACCAAACAGCGAGCTGCAATTTTACGATAATGAAAATATATTTCCAACAACTGAACAAGTGTTAAGCTACACTTAATGTACAAGAATGCAGCAAAGCTTTTTCAGTTTTTGTGTTGAGTTGCCATTCGGAATCAGCAATTCGTATAAGAAATAGATAAATCGATATTTCTTAAAGTTCTGATAGATAATCTTATCGATAATACGGCTGATGATGATAATCGCTTTCCGATAATCAATTTTCTACTCATGAGTTTAAATCCTAAATAATGCATTCAGCAAGCCATTAATTGGGAAATAGAAATGACAACTAATTCTTTAAGTCTGAGAAGCAGTAATCCCATTTAGCTCAAATTGTTCAAGGGATAATTGACAACCTGTTTATTGAGGGGAATCAGGTAAAAAATATTGAAATTTAGCTTAGCACCAATAATTTTTGTTTTTGCACATTTTTCATCTTATGATGTCTGCCCAACATTTTCCCGAAATATTTAGTTTTATTGCCCTTAAAATCATTGTATTCCAAAGAAAGTATGATTTACCTTCTTAAGCATTAATTGTCTTCAACTTTTTGGGGTTATATCTTGATAAATCTCTACCACGATAGATTTAATGCCATTACATTTATTATGAATTCAAATATCAATTTCAACGAAAACATACTTTGTATACAGCTATTTTTTCCATGTATTTGAATGCTGGTGCACTAAACATTAGATAACCTTCTAGATCATTGATCCAAAATTGTCACATATATATTGAATTCCCTATAGCCTTTGGAGTTTGCATCAGTGACCATGAAATTCTGTCTACTGTTCTTTGAAATACATGTATTTCTAACATTACCTAGCATTTGTTTTCCTTATCTTGATCAACTGTATTTTAGAATTTTTACAATTTCTTCTTTTTCATTAGATGATTTCTTTTTAATCAGTATCAATAATTAATCACATGCATAAATAAATGCTCAATTCTATCCAGAATTGCCTATAAATTTCATTAATGATTTGATTAGCTCTATCATACATATATCAATGCAGAGGCTTAGCAATTTTTGGGACCCAATTAAAAAATTCGATCTCTTCATTCCCATAACCGGCCAATATTCAACCGATATAACGCATCAGAATAACAATGACTTGACTAATTGGATTTCAAATACTTTTCACACTTGCATTACTGTGGTTTGTAATGCGATCAACTAAAGTTTGCAATTAACCTTCATGGCTTGTAATTCATTTCAAGGAAAATTCCATACAATGCCAATGACATTTAGCGAACAAAAATTATTGCATTAAAAATTATTAGCAGTTGAAGGTTAGACCATTTTTCAAGGGCATATGAATAGCATTCGATTCATTTTTACTTGAACTCGTGATGTAAATTGCATTAGTCACAATATTGTACTTAAAGATTTTCAATGGCAATGAATTTAAATTTGATAATTGACAAGTGCAATATCAATACTAGAGAATTTAAAAATATACGGGTGTTTAGCAAAATTTTTATACAATGACAGCCGTCCAAGCTATTACAAACTGTATGTGATTTATACCGGAAATTTGGCTCACTTTTTGATAACAGACGTGAGCACATATTTCGGGCGCTTTGTACAAATTTTATTATATTGATAAACTTACATATTTTTGCAATTATTTGAGTGGAGGGGAGATAACGCAAACGTACCAAGAAATGTAATATCTCGAAATTATGTTTAGGCACATATTTGAACAACGTAGAATACATTATATATTACATTGACACATTTCTACCACCTCTATACATTATACCATAATTATAATAAATAAATTATATAAATTAGAACTATTTTCTCATAAAAACCGTCAAATATTGTAGTCAGAGGTGTAAGTGGGTCAAACCGGGTCTGGGTCACATTTTTGTGTAGTTGGGTCTATTAACATAATTTTGTATTGGGTCAAATTAAAGCTTTATAATGTACAAGTTGAACTTCTTGTATCTGTAAAATAATTATTGTCAATAAATAATTGTCACATACATGTATATCTTTCAATTTTGTTCAACTAAGATTTATGTTACCCATGTTTACAATAGAAGAATAGATTAGTTTTGCAATGGTATTCATGTTTGTTTATTAGATATATTAATCAGAAACTTTTTTGTGTGAAACTGGGACATAATTTAAATTTAAATTGGGTCTGTGTCAGCTCGGCTTTTGGTCCAAATGGGTCTGGGTCAACATTCAGTGACCCACTTCCACCTCGGCTTGTAGTGCAAAACCTTTCACAATTTTTGAAAATTATAGTCACATTTTAAACCTAATTTGAAAATCGATTATTACAAAATTTAAATAATAAATAGATAAGATCAAATTAGTAAATTCTTTAAATTAAATTGGAAGGCAAATTTCAGGTAAGAAATTGCAGCAACATTTTCTATCGTTAGATAAAAAGAAGGAACTGATGTAAAATGTATATAATTTTAATTGTCATGTTATAGATATTCAATCGATGTATTACAAAAGTTAATGTGGGATATAAAAGGCAACGAAAATCAATTACAAAATATAAATAGATTTATAATTGCAAAGCATTAATAAATGCACAACAGGCCAACACAAATGCAAAAAGAACCCAGTAGCTTATTTTGCAACCATCATCTTCACAAACTCCTCATAATTGATCTAAAAACAAAGTAAGGCAAGATAACACTAATAGTTGTAAATAATAATTTACAAATTTTGAATAAATCATGCATGGCCTTAGCTCATAAATGGGCAGTGAATTCTATTTTCAAGAACCATGTAAGCCAAAATACTTTTGTATTTAACCTAAATGTCTCGAATATAAATAAATAATGATGTATATGTTATAGAGAGAAAGAACAAAGAGCAAAGGGGCCTGCAAAATAACAGAAATAAAACAAAATCTAGATAATTTACAGTTACCGAATAGATGTATAACGTAGGTTTAACATTGTTTTAGATCCAAATTCTGTATTGGTATTACACAACAAACCTTATTACACATACGAGATGTCTACGAACATTATAGCAGTTATTATGTTGTCTTATTATGGACTCTATCAACCTCTTTTGTGAGGCCCCGATGATTGCTCACATGTATCAAGGGTTATGTACTTATTTATCTATAGGGTTATTTATAAGTAGCGAAAGCGGGCAGGTTGCGAACATTCATTTATTATTGCTTTGAATTTTGGATGATTCTCATAACTTCTTCAAGGATATCAAATCCCGTTCCATTAGAAGATATATTTACGACTTCCCAAAAGTTCGACATATTTAAGCCGTTTATCAATCATTTAGAACAGTTTCCTTAAGCAGCAAATAATATCAGGGTCTCAACTTGGTTCTCTGAGGAACATCAGCACAAGTGTTTCCAACTCAGAAATTATATTGTTGTGAAGACGACAGTTAAAAAATATAAAATCCAATTTTTTGAAAAAGTGTTTATTGGTAAGTGAGAGCATGGTTTTGCAAAAAAAACAATGGTCAACAAGATCAAAAGACTTTTTGAAATTAAGAAAATAGGCGCGAACATAATTGACTCCCTTGTTCAAACATTGGTAACAGATTTTTAATAAGTCTACTAAGGTTGAAACTGCACCAAACTGCTTTTTAGTAAACACTAAGAATATTTGGCTTTAAATCACGCTCAAGAATAATATCGTCCATTGATTTGAAATCTGGTCTGTCTGTAATTCTAATGGGAAGTATATCAGAAAAGGCAAACAGACACGTTTAACCTTTGGTAATATGTACTGTAATGTCATAGCTGTGAAAGGCGAGGCGCACGACAGAATAAAAGATAGGTTAATAAGTTTAGCAATTGGATGGATAATAAACCCAATTAGCATCAGGACCAGTCACTATGAACATTTATAGCACAAGCCGATTGAAAATTTTAATTGATCTACATGGATAGGAAATTCCGATTCTTTGGAGGCAGGCGCGGCTTTAGGGGGGAGGCAGGGTTAGGTTGTTAATGAATGTAGCTAAATAAGTCGGACTACAACTTTTTAACTATTCTCCCAGAGGTAATCTATTATAATTTTGTTCGGACATCTTTATTTTCTTCCACCATTTAATATTGCAGATTTTTAAGCTTCTAATTTGGTTATCATAAAAGGTACATTACTTAATTTTAAGCGTACATGATAAACTGTTCCGCAGTATTTTATATTTAGCCATGTGTCCATTTTTAAGTGATTTCTTTTTTATAAGAATTCTTAGTTTTTCGTTGAATCAGGGTTTTTCATTTGGGATAATCACGTTTTTGCGAAGAGGAAAACAGGCATTTGAAAATTGATCCCAGTTACTATATTAAGTATATTAAGTAGCATGCATAAACATTTTCTGTGCTTTCAATAAAATTATATTATGTTTTTCATTTTCTTAAATGACTAAATGGAATTTGAAGTCATAAAAGTTTGCATTTAGAAAATCTCAAAGCCTGATAAATTCCATAAATTAATATTAAGATTTCTGAAAATCACAGAAACATGTCTTCGCAAGATGAAGTAATGTATTGTAAAGTTTAGGTTATAGATGTCTTTTCAAATTCCTCTCATTACATATAATTTTATCTTTTGGAAAGTGGAATCAAACGATTAAATTTTATGAAAGATACATAAACTGCCCGAGCCTTCAGCGTACAAAATGAACCAGAATAACATTGAAAACTTTGATTATCAGGAAGTTTTAAAGAGGCGTAAGACAACAGATTCAAGATAATCTTGCTTTGTCCATAAGTAAAACATCGTTTTTTAAATGACGTCAAACTTTGAAACCTTTCTATGGTCTTTTGAATGAGGAATAATTGGAATCATCCAAACACGATCCTTAAAATATGTTGAAAAACAAGTTATTTGCAGCGATTGCAATACCGAATCCACTAACACAGAAATGAAGAGGATTCACTTCAAATCAAACACTAAAGCGTCTAAGTTTGTGTATACCATTCTATGATATGGAAAATGGTGTCTTATTAGAGAAAAAATTATTTCACGGCGTTTGGGAATTTTTGGAATGTGATTGGTAAAAATGGTTAAGCAAGTTTAATAAGTACCGCGTAACAGACTAATGCTATAACTAACACTGAGCTCTGGCAAGAGTAAATTCTGATCGGATAATGGGAGTAAATCAAATGAACATGGACTAGGCAACACAGGGATACACTTGTGCCGAGGTATTGCAAGGAATTGCCTAAAATTAAAAAAAAACTGACTTGACTGTTGTGTAACAGTGCACGCAAATCAATCCAAATGCAGCGCATGCTATAGAATTTATAAACAATGTTTTGAAATATGAAAATTACATTGTGAAATTTCTCATTAGTACATTATGTCATTCCAAAACTAAATTTTACATTTGAGTGTGTGGATTTTATTATAAATTTCTACCAGGACCAACTTTGGTTTAATAAAATAGAAAAATATTTTCGGCAAGCATCATAAAAATTAGCCTAAAATCAGTCGAATTGACATACATTTAAACAGGCGAGGGTAAAGTTTCCTGGACACGGCCGAGATTGGGCCTAGATTTTTGCCCAAAGCACATCTCTGAAATAAACTGAATAACTCAGGGTAATGAGAGAAATTTTAATTGCCGAGCAAATTTCCAAATAACTTACTACGTCATATGGAAGCCTGCACATGCACAGTGCGAATGCATCATTGTTCAGCGACCTTCAAATTTTCTACAACTAGCATCGACCATATAAATTAAAAATTTTACGATTGTCCAAAATATATTTGACGAAAATCGTGAAAATTGGTTGTTGTTGAAACTGGATAAAATTACACAAGAAAATAATAAATAATTCCAAATACTAGTAAAATTGAATTGTTGGATTTTGAAAATAAAATGTTTGGTATTCCAAGATGAAACCAAATGATATTGTGTGCGTCATTTTAATCCTTAAAACACTTAACTAATTTTGGGTGAAAACAAACATTGACATAAACGTAGTAGTTAAATTTGGACAGTATCTGCTAATATCGATGACATTATTGATTACAACTCCATTGCTCTGTTTCTGTGTTAGAGAACGCATAAATTGAATAATAGCTTCAAATGGTGCAATAGTAAATTTAATTTTACTTGGGCCTTGGAAATGTAAAATGAACAAATTACACAAAAACAATTGCATAGACTGGAGGTTAAATACTTGCTCATTAAATATACAAAATACTTACTTAGACTGAAAGTATTTACTCAGCGAAATGTTATGTATTTGTTTTTTGAATATTTGCTGATAGAGTAAATAAATACTAAGAAATATACCATGTTATATATAAATAAAATTTAAGGCAAAGTAATCAATTTTCTATAAGAGAAGTGATATTGCTAAGACAAATGTTACCTGTCCATCTCCATCAATATCTGCTTCGCGGATCATTTCATCCACTTCTTCATCAGTGAGTTTCTCACCAAGATTTGTCATGACATGTCGGAGTTCTGCAGCTGATATGAAACCGTTACCGTCTTTGTCAAATACCCTGAATGCCTCACGAATTTCTTCCTCGGTGTCGGTATCCTTCATTTTACGTGCCATCATAGTGAGAAACTCGGGAAAGTCGATAGTGCCATTACCTATGCAAAGTTAATTTAACGGATATTCATGTCAATTGCACAAAAACAGTGTAAAAATATTAAAGAAACGCCGCCATTGAAGAAATAACCATGTTGTTACATTGTGACGTGCATGTATGACTGTTTACGTGGTTACTTGTTTGGTGTGCAGCGTTTACATTAATATCATAAGTGCTTCGTTATTATTAGTTTTCGCTTGTAACCCTAGCTTTTGTAACATATTAGGTAAGAAAGGTAAGGTGGGTTTTAAAACATTTCTCTTTCTTGGTGCGTAATCTATGAAAATATGTATGTAAAAGTGATAATTTTATTGATTTATTCCATATGGATAAATTTCTGGATTGAAATAAAATTTAGAATACAACACATGAGATGGCGGCAGATTATAACTTATAGTTAAATAGGGGTGAGAATCTCTAATAGACAAGACCGCAACGGATTTCAGAATTGGAATTTTTGCGGCCCCAGTTGCCGTTACAGGTTGTATCTAGAATGATTTCAACCCCGCTGATTGCAACAGTTTATACATTAATTATAATGAATTATTCAAAATTTGGCATAAACTACATCTCAGGCCCAGTCCACGAACATTTCTGCAATAGATTTAGCATTTCGTTCAATAATGGTTTATAAAATATTCATTTGTCATTACCATAATTCAATGAAAATGATGTGGATTTCTTATATAAAGTGTAGTTAAATCTAGTCTTATACGATTCCAGTGTCACTCTGCCAAGCGCTTCACGTATAATAACATACATCTTTCAGTGTTTGACACCTTTGAAGTTTTTAAATTGGTGATGGAAGAAAATGAAAATTTACAAGAAATGTTAATTTAGATTTGAGCAAAGGTTGTTTCTCGTTCAGCCGTGTTTGCGCATTCATGAACATTTGAGATATGTCGGAGGTGAAACTTGGCAAGTACTCGGTTTGTTGGAAAAACGGCTCAACATGCGTTTTCCCGGAGCAATTTTGAAATGGCTTTGCAGTTATTTGATAGCCAGAAACATTCAAATTAAAATTGGCGTGAATAAAAGTAAATCACATCTACTAAAAAATGGTGTACCACAAGGATCAGTTTTTGTCCTTTACTATGTGTACTTTACACTGCTGATCAGTTCAAATGAAGTCGTTAAATTTGCCGATCTCACAGCGATTGTTCCCATGAATCGTGGCATACAATGCAACACTGAACTTTCTAGTTACAAGCTGGTGCACTACAAATGCATGATGTTTAACTTGAGAAAATCCACCAAGGAATTTTTAATTTCTAAGAAGCTGCAACTTGATGTCATTTTGGTTTCAGAACTCAAACTCTTGGGTGTGACAATAAGTGAAGACCTAAAATGGAATTTGCATGTGAGCTACATCACGAAATTCCATTCCCGTAGAATTTTTCTTCTTAAATCTCTAAACAAACTGGACCTCACACACGGACAGCAACAGTCGCTATTACGCTTTGCTTGACTCAGTCTTGACTTATGCTAGTCCGGTATTTGCATATTTATCATCTTATCTTAATGTTAATATTGATGAGGTGATTTCATCGTATTAAGAGGTGCTTCCCTCTTTAAAATATCTACGTAGTTCACAGGAAAGGCGAGATATGATGGCTGTGAAATTATTTAAAACCGCTTCGGAGCCCAATCACGCAATACACTCCTTGATTCCTCAAAAACTGCGATACACAAAGCATTACAAGTACAAAAAATGAACACAACAACGACAGTGACAATTCATTCCTTACACCTAAAAAATTATGAATTCAAAGATATGTATACTTTTAACTGATGATGCTTTTAGTATCATTTTATTTTCTTTTTGCTGACATTTATTTAACACTACTACTAAAATTATTAAGTTTTCTGTTTAAAAAGTGGCAAAATGGTTTGTGCAGTGAAGAGAGTCTTGTTGGTGTATTCTTAACAACTTTTCATAAAGGATATGGACAAATCTTCAACTGGATACTCATCACGTACATAATCTGCAAGTCAATGCAAGACAGAACTTTGTCTGCTTTCAGCATTTAGTAAATTGCGTCACATGCAAGGCAAGATGATGTTTCCTTCAGAAATCGTGTTGATGGTCTTATCTTGTGGACTATTACAGGGAATTGCATGACTTCGATCAATTTAAACTTTTCAGTCGAATCCATATGCTTCACAAGGACAGCTGCAATCTTGCCACATGCATCGGCCGATCCGACAACTATTAAACAATACGGCCTATTTTGAAACATATAGATAGTTCTTTCTCAGCTCGTTTAAACTACTTTTCTAGGTAATTTTCTCTCGAAGTCGACTCTGATGGTAAAGTTCCCAGTGCATTTCTCCAGAAATTTTGGATTCTCAATTATGTGTAATGGTATGCTCCACATTAACAAAGCACATTTCAAATCCTCTAATTGTTCTATTGATTTCAGCGTTGTACTCTTTGAAAGTGTTGGTGTTGCAATATGAGGCTATATATTAGTATTTGACGTTGGCTGCCCCATAATTGAAATCAGCTTGAAAAAATACAGGATTAGATATAGCATTATATGTCTAGATATTGCTCCCAAAGTTCACAGATTTGGCTCCACTTAATTTTTGGCATTCTCCCTGAAATAAATAACTTCGATTATAGAAATGAATACAATGAGGACGAGCACTACACTATTGTAAACTGAATCACGTTTCTTAGAAATTACAGGGCAAATTATTAAAATTCAGATTTAAGTCACTTTGCTTAGAAAAGCCGTTTACTGTTTCTGAGTATTATTGCAAAATTGTATAAATTGCAAAATGCGGTAAAATTGCGCAAAAACTGAAAAATGATAAGCGTAATTTTATCTGGGCCCTGGTAATCACTTAACTGGAGTTAATAAAAGTTCATGCATCGTTTGACGTTGCCTTAGATTAAGAGATGCTGTTTTTCCTCAAAATAAAAGCCTATTAAATCTTGTATTGGATTTTTGTAACATGGTGGAGTGAAATGCTTTGTTTTGATGGTATGGTGACCAAAATTTGGCACAGGGACCACCGCTTATTATACTTTAATTTCTTTACATATTTCGCAAAAATATAATAAATTATATTGAAAATCTAAAGTAGCATAAAATTTAATAAAAGTGTCTCATAAAAATGACATCGTTTAATTTATTCTTTAAGAGAAAAACATTGATGTTGCTTTCAAATTCAAACAAAGTTTTATCTTCAACACTTACACTACTTAAAGTGTCAAAACAAAGGGAAAAATTGGTCTAACACTCACTTTCTTAAGCATTGCAAGTCCAATATGACAACCAAATAATTTTAAAAACCGGATAATTGCGAAATATAAGACAAATGCATCATTAAGCAATTAAAAGCTCAGTATGATCTTGTGAATATATTGAAGTTGGAGATTGTATTTTTGTCAAACAACTGTACGTTTCCCATTGACATCAGATAAATGGATTTGGTTTTGATGATTTATGATGCTTAAGGTATAATTGAATCGATAGCAGACGTCACTACTCAAACTAATATGCAATCTGCATCATACACCAAATTTAGAATTTTTAGTTTATTTTGAAAATTCTATCAACGTTAATCCAAACTAATTATAGCCACTACTGTGTGTATTCATTTTTGTATATCGATTACACTTTTGACGTGAAATATTCTACTTTTTAGAATGTTTTCCTTCTCTCAGTATGCAGTAGGTGGACAAAATGCTACGTACATCTGGTTTTAAACTTTTTACCACCATTCTGCACAAAAACGGAATTTTCGGCAGATCAGCCGCCAAAAAACCCACTTTTACGAAGAAAAATGACCATGTCAAGTTCCGATGGTACCGACAAAGACGCAACAGAACAGTTGGCGACTGGAAACGAGTGATCTTCAGTGACGAGACCAGGGTAAAACTCAGTAGCGATGGAAACGTAGTTGTTTGGCGAAAAAATGGTACCCGATTTTCAGATGCACACGTTAACTCAATGTCCACAGATAGAAGATCCATTATGTACTGGGGTGCGATCCGTGCCGATGGGAAAAAGGTTTCATATTCTTGCTCGAATACTCTCAATTCATCAGGGTATGTTAGTTTGTTGGAAAATGCAGAAGAGGAGATTCTTATGCCTGGGTACGTTTTTCAAAAAGACAATGAACCCATACATAAAGCCAAAATAGTCAAAGATTTTTTCGAAGAAAACATTGAGGTTGAAAACTGGCCCCCATATAGCTCTGATTTAAACGTGATTGAAATCATGTGGGCAATTTTTAAGCAAAGTTTGAAAAATCAAGTTATTTCTTGGGAGAACCTGGATTCTGTCGTTCGAATAAGTTGGAGCTCGATTTCTGTGCAAACAATAGAAACATTATACGAAAGCATGCCAAATAGAGTGGAAATGGTTCTAAGAAGACGTGGACGATGTATTAAATACTGAAAACTGTTATTTTTTGTTTTTCTCTATAGTTTTTTTATTTTGAATATAGGTGTACGTAGCATTTTGTCACTCCAGTGTATATACAACATTTTGGTAGGTTACATTGAATGAATAACTCCTATCCACGAATCTACTACACTAAAAGAAATTATTAGGCCATAACATCTCTTCACTTACTAAGTAATCAGCTAGATCCGTGGTACTTAGAAAAATACATATCTTAAATTCAAGCTAATGAAGCTCTGGGTTTGGAAGGGCGCGGCGGGAAGGTAGCATTCTGTGGGATCAAAATTTTCTTGATCTCAGTTCTATGAATTTTTTGATTGACGGGGTATATAACGGTGTTTTTCCTCCAACTATTTTTTTCATGACGCTAACAACATGATAGGCTACATATTGATTTAAAGCAACCAACTGCTTGTGTGAAAACCAATTTCAGATTCAAGCGTAAATGAGCTACATGCCCACCGCACTCTGGACTCTGCAATGTTTTTGAGTTGAAAATAAAATGAATCGAAATGTAGATGCGGTAAATTCGTTAGTATGGTAGCGCTTGAAAATGTCAATTGAAATGTGAAAATCGCACTTATGAATTAATAAAATACTTCCAATATAATGAAATGCACACCGGTGAGTGCACTCAAACGTTATCTCACTGTTTGCTAAATAACTCAACAACTGCTTTGTAAGCTGGTCTAACATGCACATGCAAGTGAGATACAATTTTAATAAAGTATATACTTGAAACTTACCAGTAAGCCAAATAAAGCTATTTCGATAGAATATTTTTATAAATATTTTCACGTTGCTGTAACACCAGTGTGCGATTGAGTATTGAAATAATGGTTGTCTCATGCCAAGGACCATTTTAGTCCATTTCAACAGGCAATAATTTATAGCTTAGTTCGCATTGTTAAAAATTTACGAAATGGTAAACACCAGAAAACGTTTTGGCATTATATTAGACCCTTTTGTGAATATATCATGAGTAGTGCAATTTTTTTACTTTAAAACGTAATTTTTTTACCTAAAAAATTGACCTAAAATTTTTTTTAGCTTTTACAATCTTGTATTATATAATCAACTAGGTATTAAAAAGCACCAATATAGATATAGAACTGCTCACTATCCTTTTTTAATTTTTATAGTCTTAAGCATGCTTTTTAGCATTTAAAAGAAACCCTCAATGGAAGGAGGAGAGCACTTGCTATTTTGAGCAATCTATATTCTGTAAGATTTAATGAATTGATTGCACCGATTATTCATTAAGTCATGTTTTCAATTTTCGGAGAAGCATCCAAAATTGAGGTTGATTCAGACTCAAAGCATTTTACAAGTCCAATATATTTCATAGTAACTGACATTATTGCTCTCTGAACAATGACACCCTTAGTAATGTCATTTTTATAAACATTGGCAAAAGATTAGAATAGTAATTAAATGCTTATCATTTTAATAGTTAAAAATTTTGCAGTGATGTTTTCCCATGTATTTGTAACCGAGAAATTTAGATTTTTAAAAGCTAATATATAGGTTGAGGCTTCCCTCTAATTAAGGCTTTGGTCACAAGTTTAAGCCAAACTCATAAAATGTTAATGTTTTGTATGATATTGTTTTAAAGAGCTTTTAATGTAAATTATTCATAAATTGTTTCTCTTCCAAAAAATTTGACCACAAATTTCAAATTTTTACCTAATTCCAAATGTCATAAAATTTTGACTATATTTTGACCTTAAAATTTTTAAAATATGCATGCATATGCATTAAAACAAATAAATTTCTAAATATTTAGACATTTCAATTTTGACATTTTTTCGTAGATAAAGGGAAAATCCTCAGCGATTAAATATAAAATATATTTATTAGAAGGAAATCAATTAAAACCTTATCAATGAAAATTTCCTAATTGAATAAAAAATGCATTAGGAAGCATAATTGCATAATTTCTTTATAAAGTACAAACTCATTTCATTATCCTAATTAAAACAGATGTAGCTAAGAAATGTTCTTTACTAATTCCATTTATATAATGGGCGTCTATTTTAAAGGAATTGCAAAAGCAGCTTGAATCAACAGTTACATATCGTATCTCTATACATTATACCACATGCAAGCCCTCCCAAATAACTGAAAGCCCCCAAATATTTTGGGAAAAAACAAGCCCATTTACGCTTACTGAAAAATTTAAGAAATACGTTTTTGCATGCTCAAAGGACAGAATGTAACATGGATGTCACGAAAAACATCAATTTACAATACTTGCTTTTTCACCACTGTAACTTGATATTTTTCAACAATGGTAGGGAATTACTTCTATGACTTTAGGCTAAATAGCTGCACCCATACTGTGTTGTGGAACAAGGTACCATCGCAAAGCATTCAAATTGACATTTGCGCTTTCCGTTTATGTAATGGAATAATTACTTCTTCAAACGAATCCCAAGATTTGCTTAATTTTGTTTCAATTAGGTGCGAGAAAGACTGGTATTCATTCAATGCCTGGCATATATTCTCTTTCTCTAGCATCTAGTCAGACCAAAATCATGACTGGATATATTATTTTTCATCGATTTGTTCTTTCAAAAAATTTCGGAAATACAAATTGAAGAGACTCTTAGAGATCTAATCAGGTGATTACTCTCATTCAAGCTTTTAAGTAGTTTGAATGACAAATACTGATATAACTACTAAAGAATACATTGATTTACATTTTATGTATCTTTCAACTAAAAACAAATTTATTGACACTCAATCAACACAAATTCCAAAAAGCAAAATGCTACCATGCTACCATATATGATTGGAGATGACTTAAAATGTATGGAAACATTATTGAATAGCGGATTAAACATTAGGATATCAATATAAATAGAGTACAGGTTAATTTGGTTTATAATTGAAATATCTACAGTCTACATTTGCTCGCATATTAAAAATTCTAAAACTAATTTATTTCTGGATACATGCAATAATATGAAATTTTGTTTAAAGAAATGCTAACGTTGCTTTAGAATTTAGATATTGTAGTAAAATTAAAGTACAACGCAAAGTTCTTTTGATGTTATACATTGCTTTGCATAACATATAGGACATCTGTATTCTAGAAGTCTACAGGTTACTAAGCTGGGTCCATGGTTGTTTCTGCTTGTAATAAACAGCTTACTTATAACCTACTACAACAGACTGAAGTATGTGGACGACACTACAGCATGGGATGTTGTACAGAAAGACGTCAGCAGCCAGGCTATGCAACTTTTTCTAAGTGTGATCATGAAATGCAATTGAACCATAAGAAATGTCACGAACTAACAATATCTTTATTGCGAGACTTTGAACCACAAGTGGAAATTAAATATAATGAATATCATTTAAAACTAGTTAAAGTTACCAAGCTCTTGGGAGTCTTCTATCAGTCAGATCTAAAATGGAATGAAAATAGCAACTACCTCGACAAGAAAGTATCCAAAAGATTACATCTTTTCAGTCTCATTCCTAATCAGAGAGAACTTCCTTATCCTCTGCGCACATATAATACGTACGAGATCGCAATTCATTCTGATAGAGCAGCATATGTTCCTTCATCTATTTTTATGTGAATAAGCAAAAGACACATTTGTTTTTTTGTTTTATTTATTAAGGTGTACAATATTGGTGCCATTTCGATCCATGTCAAAGCTACGCAAATAAAATTTATTATTATTATTATTATTATTATTATGTCAGCTCTCACCGAGGACGGTCGGGTTTCCCCCGCTCTCGCAGAGGCGATTCGCAGCTCGCTGTTTGGTGGCGCTGCGACCCTAGATGCGGCAAGCGCTTTAATAACACATAAAAAGAAAACACCGTTAAATCAAATGTTCGTCCGCCTAAACCAAGACAACGCCGCCTAAGCTCTCCTACATTTTTTTAAATCAACACTATTTTCACCAGCAAATGCCGATAAAACACCGGAAAAGTCGCCCCCTGCATCAACACCTCAAAAAGAAATCGCCATTGCATCACCAAATGTTTCTTCATTGCCCAAACTCTTTTCATTTCCGAAGATATCGCCCGCACCGGAAAAACAAGCAAAAGAAAACGTATTCTCCTTCATAATAAAATCACAACCATTCACTCGTACCCAGGAAGTAGCACCGCAGCTCTAACGCAAAAAATAAGGCAATGCGAAAGTACGGTCTAATCAATGCCAAAAGCTACAAAACATCATCACAGAAGTCAAGAAGAAATTCACACCTCGTCACATCTACCTTTTCGAAATCACCCCTGTCTGTACTGATCATAATCTTTCAAATAACTTTGCAATCCAACAATCAAATCATAAGAAGTTTCTCTCAACGTCGTCTTAGTGTAATTCCAGTCTTTGATCATTTCCTTCACGATGGTATTAACCTGTCTCGCAAAGGTCTCTCAGTCTTCATCCGCAATCTAAAGAACTACTTTCACCCTCGGTACACTTATCCGAATCACTACGGTTCATTGCGTCAACCCGAAATTTCCTACGCCAAAGCAGCATCCAACAATACACGCCGTGCTCTACTGCCGACACCCGCTTTTTACCCCACCCTACACCGTCAGCTATTCCAATGAACAAGGTAAACTTTTGGAAAACACTATTTTTATTTGTATTACTCCTTAAAATGTAAAATTAAATTTATACACTATTATATATTATATACACATTTTCAACACTACTATGAATTATCACTAAAATTTAGCAAAATTTTATATTATTTAATATATTATCCCCGCTATATCAAGTAAAATTCCATGCAACTTCAATTTTATTTAAGTATAAATATGGCCGACAATCAATTTCCTTTCTTGACAATTACTTAAAAGTAAATCCTCGATCACATAAGTTTATTTTAGCAGTATTTCATATCCTAGTTTTCATCGAGCAGCCTCTAATATTTGGAATCATTTAGATAATGAGACTAGAATAGAAAAAGATTAGAAAAAATGTAGAAAAAAATTAAAATGTGCATTTTACATCGACAAAATACAATCGGAGACACAAACATGCTAAACACATTTACTGATTTTTACACTGACCTCACCACATACATAGACACACACAGACACAAATTTATTATTATTATATATTTCATATTTAGTTTGTAGATCAATTGTAACTTTTTAGCAAATATATTGCTTTGACTCTTATTATTATTATTAATATCACAAACAAATGTTCTTTTTATCACACTTTCAATATTGCTCATTTCTCTTTACAAATATAAATTCAAAATATCGCATTCTTCGGTCTAAAACTTTCAATTAGTCTCTTAAAACACTTAATTTCGTTCAAAAACATGACAATGTCTCCACCTAAAATACAAAGTAGTATCTCCTTACTACCAAATTCAAATGCATATCTTATCAATACTATTTAAATTCAAACTTGGGCAACCCGCGATTTCGTTTTTAAGGCAATGTATTAAAATATATAAACGTTCTCAAAAATTTTTATTCATAGATAAACATTATAATAACTTTTACGATACAGCAACTAAGGTATGGAATAACTTAGATCACGAAATTCAAATTGAAAGAAGCTACAAAAAATTCAGAAAAAAATTGCGCAGATTCCTCTTTAACAGACAATGCATTCTTAACACGCTACACTCATTCGAAAATTTTGTATGGACAAGAAAACGACACACGTGCTCACAAATTCATATTATATTATTATTATTTTGTAATTTGTAGTTTGTAGCTTTGTACTAGTTTGCAGCAATAAATTTGCTTTGACTCTTATTATTATTATTATTATTATTATTATTATTATTATTATTGTTATTATTATTATTATTATAGTAGTTCTCGATTAGTAAGCATGCAATGGCGTATGAATTTCGCGCATATATATATATATATATATATATATATACAGGGTGCGGACAATGTGTTCACAGTAATAATTATTGATAATCTACAAAAAGAAATGACAACAACTTAATAATATAATATTCAAAAACAACTATTATTGTAACAATATGAAAATATCCATAGTGATTGCGGAAATGGGTGTTGCAAAATATGTAAACGGCAGCCCAAATATAATTTCAACATTTCAATATCAACATCTCGCCTCTGTTATAATTTGGGTAACTGTTTTATCATGTGGTAAGATCAGCCTTCTTATTTTTGTTGAAAAGTGCATCCAAATGAACACGTTTGTATATTGAAAAGCTTAATAGCAAGACCACCCATGCTTTCAAAAGTGCCTTAAAACATTCCAATTTGCCCTTCAGCAGGATGACCGAAAAATTTCCAGGATTTTGGTCCATGGAATGTTGGCCATAATCTAGACCAACCTCAATGTAATGCATTACTGCATTTGGCCCATTTTGAAAAGCAAGGCTTGTTCAAAATAACACCGGTTGTTATGGTCTCCTAAAGTTTGTCTAAGCCATGTTTGCGACTTAATTACGTCACATCCATTCAAAGTTAAACTCACATCTATTGCATAGAATATAGAATTTAATGATATTANTAACTAATTTTGCATTACCCACTAGCTACCTTAATTGTACGTTGATGTCGGAGCACATGTTAGAAATATCGTATATCTATAGTCAAAGTTGCAAGTTAGGTGGAAACTTTTATTATAGATTAGGCTTGGTAGTTATTAACGTGGATTTGAACTCATAGTGTCGCTCAATTAATTCCCAAATGTAAATGCGTAAGCATCGTAAACTCCTACATTTAGTAATGTATTGATTTGTGGAGTCGTCGGGATTCATTGGGGTTTTCATACACATCTCAAAGCAAACTACTTGTAATATTTTAATAAGATGGTTAAAGACAATTAATGAATAATATATAGGTGTTGCNTCTATATATATATATATATATATATCATACATTAGAATTATTAATTTACCATTTTTTCATATCTAACTATTTTAAGATGTAGAAATGGAATTACATGCGAGATGTATTTTATGGCAAAATTATAAAAAGTCAGCTTTATAGCTTTACGAACAGATGGACATGTCTAATTTTAAATATACAAAAATGAGTGAATAAAGCACACAATCCTAAGTCTTGTTCTTCTTCACAAATCTAAACCCGTCTGGAAACATTCGCGAAACATGAACAGCATGGCGTTTTAGAAAGTGGGATTTTTTGAAGATGGCTTCTATAGAAAACATTGGCTGCGCATGACATAATGAGATAAGTAGGATGACAAGAAGAATGTTAAAAAATCTGAAGCCCTTCATCTGGAAAGTACACACTTTAGCTAAAAAATTTAATTTTAATAATCAATTAAAATTTCTTCAAATGTTTTAAATATAAAATTGTTTTTATAGAATTATGTTTAAAAAGCTTTGATAGGTTTATATCAATTGCTTTTGTGATGAAAACAGAGAAACATAATTTTTTTCTATATTTGTGTATAACATTTACAGGGTTTCGACATAATTCATAGAAACTCGTGTTACAAATACTTTTTGCAAGATCACCATTTTGAATTTTACCTATAGCTTTAGGGATTAAATTTTGTTAAATTAAATATTCTGATTATGCTGGGCTGATTCAACGATGTCAGTAATACATTTACACATGTCTGCGATTCATGTATTACTAAAAACGTATTTTTATAAAAAATATACAGAGACTACTAAAAATAATCTACAGCAGCAGTAGAAAAATTTATTTGAAATTATGAGATTGTTACATCTTTAATTAATTCACAATGTTTTCTTAGACAAAGTAATAAATTTTTAATCCCATCTAGCTGAAAAAGTTGTAAAAATAAATTTACAAATAAAAATGATGCAATGTAATGTGTTACCATCTAGGGTGTAATATGTAAATCAATCAAAGGGATTTATTTCCCATCAAGTTTTTTAAAAATGATTTATTCAATCTCTTGTATAAAATCAGTGATTTTCTCAAAACTTTGTTTTCGGACATTTTTGATTTTCAGCTGTAAAAAAATTATTTTTGTTAAAACTTAATGAAATTTTTTCACTGTAAACGCTAATTTTTTTAGCAGGTATTCATTTAATTTGAATTCCTATCAATCTTATGGTATAACATTTATGAGGATTAGCCTGAATTTAACTAATTTTGCATTACCCACTAGCTACCTTAATTGTACGTTGATGTCGGAGCACATGTTAGAAATATCGTATATCTATAGTCAAAGTTGCAAGTTAGGTGGAAACTTTTATTATAGATTAGGCTTGGTAGTTATTAACGTGGATTTGAACTCATAGTGTCGCTCAATTAATTCCCAAATGTAAATGCGTAAGCATCGTAAACTCCTACATTTAGTAATGTATTGATTTGTGGAGTCGTCGGGATTCATTGGGGTTTTCATACACATCTCAAAGCAAACTACTTGTAATATTTTAATAAGATGGTTAAAGACAATTAATGAATAATATATAGGTGTTGCTGAGTATCAATTCAGGTCAGTAATCTACAGCGGGATTACGACATAACGATGCAATCGCTTTTGCCAATGTTCTCCAAGCCTATTAAGAGATTTAGAAAAAAATATATATATACCCCAATAGCAATGCCACGTGGCATTTTCGTGCCAATACGTCGCCCTTGCACTTAGAATTTACGTCGCATTTTGGTAAATATGGTTCCTTTTTGCCACATAAATGAAAATAGTTCTTTTATGTAAACAAACCTTTGAGCAACACATGTTGGTAGTTGCCTTTTTGATGATAGTTGGGGATATTTTGGTAAACATGATACAAAATTGCCACGTAATTTAAGAAATGACTTGAGGAATTTAAATTTCGTTACAATGCCACCTAAATTACCCGACTTTGCCACCAAAAATGGTAAAATGACCAAATGCCACGTGGCTTTGCTATTGCTGTATATATTAGGGCCCTGCGAGTACTCGAACTCGACTCGAGGTCTGAAATTTCAACTCGAAATTTCGAGTTCTCGAAACTAACTCGAAATTTGTTTGAAGTGCATCTTTTTTTTCAATTTTTGTCTGTAATGTCAAACAATCCACCGACCTTTTTCTATTTCAAATTTGCAAGGCATCAGGCTAATAATGTAAAATCAATACATAATTCCAACACATGATTATACATGATATATTTCGAATGTTATGCGTAGAAATGAAGCTGAATTGTAAGTATGTTAACTAGGGCGAATAAGGTAAAAAAAAGTCAATATTGAAATAAAGGTCAAATTTATTTAAATATTTAGAAATTTAATTATTTCAATGCAGATGCATGCATATTTTTAAAATTTTAAGGTCAAAGTAATGTAAAAATTTTACAACAATTGTAATTAAATAAAAAAAATTGAAATTTTCTTTGTGGTCAGATTTTTAGGTCACATTTTTTGGAAGAGAAACAATTTTTGAATAATTTTCATTAAAAGCTCTTTAAAAAACATAATGCAAGAAACTAATAATATCTTTAATAGAAAAAGATTTGATAAAATTTAAGAATTCTGCATTAAAATTGTAACCAAAAGTTTAAGTAGAAAGAAGCCTCTATCTATAAGCTTTGACCCTCAGCTCCAATTTGCTTAGCTTTTAAAAATATAAATTTTTGGTTACAAAAACATGGTAAAATATCACTGCAAATTTTTAACTATTTGAATAGAAATAAGTTACAGCAAGCATTTAATTACTATTATAATATTTTGTCAATGTTTATAAAAATGACATTTCTAAGGGTGTCATTGTTGAGAGAGCAAGAATTGCTATCCTATCAATGAGGTAATAATGCAAAAATTAGTGAAAACCACAAATTACTATGAAAGGAATTTGACTTGTAAACTGCATTGAGTCTGAATCAACCGCAATTTGGGATGCTTCCCCGAAAATTGAAAACTATATGTTACATGACTTAATGAATAATCGGTGCGATAGGTTCATTAAATCTTATAGAATATGGATTGCTGAAAATAGCAAGTTGTCTTCTGCTTCTATGGATATGTTCTTTTAAATGCTAAAAAGATGCTAAAAATCATGCTTAAGACAAAAATTCCAAGGATAATGTGCAGTCCTATATTGGTGCTTCTTACTACCTAGTTGATTAGGTTCAGCATAGAATAAACGAATTTTACAAAAGCTAAAAAGTCAATTTTTTAGGTAAAAAATTACGTTTTTAAGTAAAAAAAGAAAAAATTTTCGGTCAAAATTTCAAATGTTTTAGGTTAAAAAAATCGTCCCAGTTATAACGTAAAACTATAACAAAGCTTTGATGAGGTTACATTTGAGGATGGCGGTGAATTGTTTACTCAATGTTGAAAATATGCAGTACAGATGTGCAATTGTTTCAGACATGGACTGGTCATCAGCATTTTTTGAGTTCTCAGCGTACCGAACATGGTGACGAATGCAACATTTTCAAGCAATAATCTAAGTTGTTTAAATCGCTACCAAAAACAACGTTTTGGATTCACCTGGAGATAGAACACACAAAGGAATTTATGGAGTTGAAAAAAGGTAAGATAAAATTGCAACTCGACTCGGACTCGCGAGTTAGGGTTGCAACTCGACTCAAACTCGACTCGAGTCTAAAAAAGTCAACTGTTTCAGTTTTTGCATATTTTTGGATGTTTCCTTTCCACATCGTCCTTTATGATCCCTCAAACATTTTCTATTGGGAAAGGTGCGGCGAGTTGGCAGGCCCCTGCAAAATTTGCAGATTTTTTTCTCTTAAGAAATTTTGGTTATTTCTTAAGGTATGGGGGATCCCCATTCTGCGGAAGAATCCATCCATTCCGATAACACCGGTCCGCAAATAGGATGAACTCTTTTAAAATATCAGTGTACTCTGAACTGCTACAAGTACTTCCTTCCACACTTTAAGGTAAATTCTTTAAAGCTCAACCCCCTCAACATATGCAATTTTTGAAAATTTTGGGGCTGGCGTCTTAACTGTCGTAGACCAATGAGAAATTTTGTTTCTATGCAGTTGGAACTTCGACTCATCGATTATGAAAGCATTTCTGAAAAATCGATCCAGCGACGATGTTACACAGAAGTTAACTCGGTTTTTTTCTGTTTTTGTGTCAATAGTGGCACTTTATCGTGTTATTTTACAGATCCCTGCCTTTGAAGGTGCTTGGTACACTGTCGATTATGGGACAACTTTGTTATGGGCTTCTTGAAATTTTGAATTCAAATGAGCGGTTGATTTCAATGGGTTTTGTAAAGAAATTATGAGAAAACTTTTCCGTTCCTTTCCAGTCAAATTGAGGGGTCATCCACTTGCTTTCTTCCTTTTTAGCATGTTCGCTTCTGTCAACTTTCTGAAGGTTCCATAGAATGTTTTTTTGGTTCATACCCAATATCTTGAGTGAAGTTTTATGGCCTGTCTTTGGAGTAAAGAAAAGATATTGCAGAACATTTCTTGCATCTTGATGAGACATGTTTCGTGAATAATAAATTAAGTTCCTCACTTCATTTGGTGTGTTTACAGGTACTGTTGTTGATTTTGCGTGATCGCCTAAATATGTTCCTCTAAAGCATGGCACTTTAATGAGGTCAAAAGACTTGTGTACTGTAGTTGAAGGGTTTTCGGATTTCACAATTTTTTCTAATTTTTTCCATCGGAGCTATATATATATACACAAAACTACAAACCACCAGGTTGGCTTTCGCTTTTTATTGTATAGAGTTGTTCAACCTGTAGCATAGCTATATTTTGCTTTGATTATCAGAAAAAATAAGTCTAAATAACATTGAACACCACTCGGACCAAGAAATGTCTACTCACAGTTGCCTAATATATATATATATATATATATATATACATGTTAACATGTATATATATTAACTAAAGATTAACAGTTGAAGCAGAAGAAGCATGACAAAATCTATAATAATATGCTAAAACCACAACAGTATACATGTACATGTAGATAAAGGTCCTACCATTTCCACGAATAACTGAAATAAGAGTATTTACATTTTGTACCAGGATTACATACATGCTGTACAAAAATCAGGTTTAACAAAATAACATCTACTTCATAGAAATATTATAGCTATGCATATCCTATGTAAGGATAAACAATTTTAAAGCGGCATTGGAAATTGATTTTACTTCTGAACACGGTTATTTTAGGGTTAGTTTTTAAATCCAACAAGGATCTACCTTGTATATAATCATATGCTTAATGGCATGAACTATCTTGTGTCAATGGTAAATAAAACAGAAATTTTTCTTGGAAAATCTTATATATACTCATGATAATGAAAATTTACTTTCATGGAAACTAGGTCTTGAAACTAAAAACGAATGTGCACTTTTGCTACAACCTTAAGTATATTTTGCTAGCTTAGCACTAAGTCAAGTGGTTTCCACTTTATCATACTTTCCGAATCAAATGATACCATTATTGAAATCGGATCCAAAGATCACCATTCCAACTAAAAATCAGTGATGAAATAGACTGAGAAACTGAGAAATTTCAAACCTCAAAACCAAGTATTCTTACAAAAATACAAAATACGAAGAATGATAACTTAGAAATCATTAAACGGAATTCAAAATTATATTATTGATAAAAACAAATATAAATTAACCTTAATGCCGAAAATAATTTTAGGCCTCATTGACTATTTATTTTATCAATCAGGGTGACAACTTGAAAAATTTACACAGCATACATGTATGTTGACAGTGCACAAGTAGAAAAACAGTTGGTGTAAAAATTTAATCTATGACAAACTAGAAAACTACACTGTCGAATTGAAAAAATGAAAGGTTTGCAAGTCCAGGGGCATAGCTCAGGGGATGAGGGATCCTCTTCTTAGTACTTATTAGAGAGCGATTGCAAAAGAAAATATAAACAGCTTTCCCTTATTATAAAAAAATATTAAACATTTAGTGTGAATTATTCAAAAAGTTTGAAACTACAAACAACAAAATTTGAAGAATTGAAATGTTCATTAACGTTGTGGTGTACGTTTCAAATATATAGAAGAATTTCTATCTATATATCTATTAGAAACAAGACAGGGCAGGACAAATCCAGGCTTGAGCTTAGGCTGAAGGATCCGAGATGGACCTGAGAAACATTAGAAAATTTGGGCTGAAATTTCAAAAGGTATTCTGGCAATTTCACAACATTGCACGCAAATAAACCAAATGCAGTAAATGCTGCCTGTATATACTTTGTATTAAAGCAATGTGTTGAAAAATAACATTTGCAATTTTACATCAGTATTATTGTGTAGGTTTCTCAAATTTCAGTGTGCCGACATTATCATAAGTTTTCAATACACTCAAATTTGTTCTAGCAAGCCAAAAAAATTAAAGAATTTTTTGGCAAGAGTTTTAAAATTGGTGTATAATGGACCGAAATAGCATTAATTCAAATGGGTCGGGCTTTGGTCTAAGCATTCGGCTCATGACAATCTCTCGTATGCATACATGACAATACAAAAAAAACGTAAAATGCTCCGGCTTCAACAATTTTAAATTAAGTGTCCCAACCCAAAAGAGTCAATAATCCGCTCTCCTTTGAAATTGCCTTCTTTTTAAATTAACTATTATCTGTGAGCAGGCATAAAGTGCATCATTTCTAAATTTTTAAGATTAATGACATTCTGAAATACTTAAAATCGTTGAGAAGTAAATCTGTAATTTGAATTTTAAGCATTTCCACAAAAGCGACTAACCATTTTCTTCATTCCCTGACAGATTGATGAAATTCCAAAATGTTTACTTGTTTACTATTGCATGTAACGTGCATGTATCTTTTATGCAGGACACTGTAAAATTCATAGGGGCTTACAAAGTTAAATGTTTGATAGTTATAGTTGAGCACCACCCCCTAACGGATTTTCAAGCTATGCATTAATGTAGTAAATCTATTATCCTGCATAAAATGAAAACAAACTTTCTTTCGAGGCGACTACTATTACTTGATAACTTGATATGCTAAGCATGATAATATGAACAAAATTCTTACATTCCTGAACTATTTGGAGAAAGCAACCAAGCCTATAGGAAGTATACACCTGTGTCCAAAAGAAATATGTGCTTTATTTAAATTGAAAAATTAATTGCGCAATATTGGTCTAAATGCTGATTTATTCTGAAAATTTGACATGCAATGCCAAGCAATATTATGCTACTGAGCACAGCATCGGCAAAGGAATAACAATGAGCAGTTGAACTGATTTTTTCCTAACATAAGTTAGAGCATTGATCTATAAACAAACTCATTTGACATGCATCAGTCTTGTGAAGAGAGGAATTACAAGTAAATTCTCAAACTTTTTATCTAATTTAACTAGCGGTTATGCACTGCTTGGGGTCTTTTTTAACCCCAGCTATATAAAATGGACATTTTTTCTAATATACTAGTGCAAAAACTGAAGTTTTGTAAATTTTTCCAAATTTATGTCTAGTTTAATTGCACTGGCCTGAAAATGTTTTTTTCCTCACCATAAGCTGGTTTCTTGCCACATTGACTAAATTTCAATATAATAATCAAAAGTTGACGCAATCTGAACTCCGGTTAGCCACGCGATAATTGTGGTTTGAATGTCGAAAGTTGTGCAAGTTCAAAAAAGTAGTTCTTATTCCGACTCAACTGTTTTATTGAATCTTTGTTAGAGTTTCCTCAGAATTTCATTCAATAGGTATTCAAGACTAAAAGGTGTCTTCCCGTAACATCTTGGTTTTTTTTTACCACATCATAATGAAGACTATTTTTGTAATATTTAAAGGAATCTGCAAGCTGCATATACTTCCACGCAAGACTCATTCATGCAGGGACTGATTCTTTTCGCATTGTCGTTAATTAACTTTACCATAGAAGGTTTGCACCTACTGTTAGTTCTATCAACTCGTCAAAAATTTATATACTCCTGAATTTAATGTGCATATTTTTCGAAAAAATAATCTCATCGATGAGGAATTGCATGCGTCAGAATAAATATTGAAAAATATTCGTTTCGACTCTAATATTGGACTTTAGAATTAGCATTAGGTTTACATGAGTTTTTTGCACATATTGCCAATAGTTGGTCCTATTCCCTATTATTCGCATGGTGACTCTATAGTTTTTCAGTTCTATGTTGCACTTTCCATGAGGGAATAATTTAAGAAAACTTGATTGTAAAAGTTTATAAGTGTACTAAATTTGTAGAGCATATCATTGAAATTTTTGTCTGCTGTGTCCGAAGTGAAAACTATTTAAATATATGGCATTCATATTGATCTAATGCTATGCAACTTAGAGAGCAATAGGTATGTGCCGAAATCCGGTACCTTGTAAAATCGGAAATTTCAAAACCGGATCCGGATCCGGAATCCGGTAAAATTTACCTTGTTTACCGGATTTTACCGGTTTACATATTCTGAGATAAAACTTGATTTAAAATGGAATTTTCGAAGAAATAGCTATATTTTTCCATGAAATGGAAGTTATCATGCAACAAAACAAGTTGTTTTTCTGATAGATCAGGACGTATTCTATATAATATTTATATATTCTCATTCGCAAAAATTCGATATTAATTGAGAAATAAGGTTGTTCTTCATTAATAATTAGGGCAACCAAAAGTAATTAAAGTCAATTTTTTTCTGTTGGTCTATTTTGCAAACTGGTTAAAATTAGATGGTTTTCAGACCAGGGGTGCAATTAAATAGAAAGTTATAAAGTCATAAAAAGTTATATTTTTGTTTTTTGAAAAATGCAGTAACATTTGTGGCTGAAATGTCATAAAAGTCATATTTTGACACATAGTTTCTTTAAATTGAGAAAAAACTTAATTTATACTGGATTGTGACTTCTTTAAATCATTTGAACTAATATATATATATATATATATATATATATGTACAGACAGAGTTGAAATTCCAATATATGTTGTTATTACTCCCATACTTGATCTTGGAAATGTATGCCAAGTTATAAAAATGTCAAGCTATATCGGTTGCAGTTGAGAGATGTTTCTCTATGTTAAGAAAACTCTTAACCTATGACAGAAATCTTAACTTCAATAATATATGAAAATTTATGAGCTGTTATTATAATTTAGTGAAGCAATTGCTTTAAAAAATTAACTTATTATTAGTGAAGAGTTTTTGTATTTGTTTTATATCTTGTTCTCAATAATGAAAAAACCTTTTATATTGCTTAAATGGATCATTTTGAAAAATGAATGGTAATATTTACGGCATATTTAANTAATTGCACTGGCCTGAAAATGTTTTTTTCCTCACCATAAGCTGGTTTCTTGCCACATTGACTAAATTTCAATATAATAATCAAAAGTTGACGCAATCTGAACTCCGGTTAGCCAATTGTGGTTTGAATGTCGAAAGTTGTGCAAGTTCAAAAAAGTAGTTCTTATTCCGACTCAACTGTTTTATTGAATCTTTGTTAGAGTTTCCTCAGAATTTCATTCAATAGGTATTCAAGACTAAAAGGTGTCTTCCCGTAACATCTTGGTTTTTTTTTACCACATCATAATGAAGACTATTTTTGTAATATTTAAAGGAATCTGCAAGCTGCATATACTTCCACGCAAGACTCATTCATGCAGGGACTGATTCTTTTCGCATTGTCGTTAATTAACTTTACCATAGAAGGTTTGCACCTACTGTTAGTTCTATCAACTCGTCAAAAATTTATATACTCCTGAATTTAATGTGCATATTTTTCGAAAAAATAATCTCATCGATGAGGAATTGCATGCGTCAGAATAAATATTGAAAAATATTCGTTTCGACTCTAATATTGGACTTTAGAATTAGCATTAGGTTTACATGAGTTTTTTGCACATATTGCCAATAGTTGGTCCTATTCCCTATTATTCGCATGGTGACTCTATAGTTTTTCAGTTCTATGTTGCACTTTCCATGAGGGAATAATTTAAGAAAACTTGATTGTAAAAGTTTATAAGTGTACTAAATTTGTAGAGCATATCATTGAAATTTTTGTCTGCTTAAGAGCTGTGTCCGAAGTGAAAACTATTTAAATATATGGCATTCATATTGATCTAATGCTATGCAACTTAGAGAGCAATAGGTATGTGCCGAAATCCGGTACCTTGTAAAATCGGAAATTTCAAAACCGGATCCGGATATCCGGAATCCGGTAAAATTTACCTTGTTTACCGGATTTTACCGGTTTACATATTCTGAGATAAAACTTGATTTAAAATGGAATTTTCGAAGAAATAGCTATATTTTTCCATGAAATGGAAGTTATCATGCAACAAAACAAGTTGTTTTTCTGATAGATCAGGACGTATTCTATATAATATTTATATATTCTCATTCGCAAAAATTCGATATTAATTGAGAAATAAGGTTGTTCTTCATTAATAATTAGGGCAACCAAAAGTAATTAAAGTCAATTTTTTTCTGTTGGTCTATTTTGCAAACTGGTTAAAATTAGATGGTTTTCAGACCAGGGGTGCAATTAAATAGAAAGTTATAAAGTCACAAAAAGTTATATTTTTGTTTTTTGAAAAATGCAGTAACATTTGTGGCTGAAATGTCATAAAAGTAATATTTTGACACATAGTTTCTTTAAATTGAGAAAAAACTTAATTTATACTGGATTGTGACTTCTTTAAATCATTTGAACTAATATATATATATATATATATATATATATATATATTATATATATATATATATATATACAGAGTTGAAATTCCAATATATGTTGTTATTACTCCCATACTTGATCTTGGAAATGTATGCCAAGTTATAAAAATGTCAAGCTATATCGGTTGCAGTTGAGAGATGTTTCTCTATGTTAAGAAAACTCTTAACCTATGACAGAAATCTTAACTTCAATAATATATGAAAATTTATGAGCTGTTATTATAATTTAGTGAAGCAATTGCTTTAAAAAATTAACTTATTATTAGTGAAGAGTTTTTGTATTTGTTTTATATCTTGTTCTCAATAATGAAAAAACCTTTTATATTGCTTAAATGGATCATTTTGAAAAATGAATGGTAATATTTACGGCATATTTAACTAAATTCCGTCACATTTTATCATAAAAATCAGGTCATATTTTGTGTTGTTAAAGTCATAATTCTGGTTGCCCTCCTAATAACTGAACAATATATTATATCCGATATCCTGTAAATATTCGGTATCTGGCTGTCAAATTATCCGGAATTATCCGGTATCCGGTATATTCAATTCACTATCCGGATCTCATCCCTAGAGAGCAATCTCTTGGGATAGTGCTAATCGACGTTTGAATATATAACACGTAAGTTTGATCCAAAATTCATTCTTAGAAAATCCTGCATTCCTAAGGTTGTTACATCATCCTTTATGGCCTTGATTATATTACGTCATGCAAGATACAAACGTTATTTATTAAGACTCAAGAATGTCTATCAAACTTTAAATGTTCATGGTCTTAAATGTGTGTGCAAAGTTGCGTAATAGCAAGCTATTTAGAAATTTCGGTACATTATCCCAATACCTTGGCCCAATGTTGGCCCTGACCTGTCCTGCCCTACTCCGTTTAGTCAACGTCCATCTTTGTGTAGAACACATATTTTATTACATTTTCTTTGTTTAACTTATTTTAGTACATCATTTTGGAAAAGAATTGAATGAAATTCACCATAAATACCAAAGCATTGAGCTTCTTTTTTTTAAATGCCGTGAAATACTTTCGAAGACATTAAAAAAGCTATAATTGATAATTTTAGTAAGCATTATCAAGATTGACTACCCGTTGTGTAATTGCAGCGTGCGGTCATAATCATCGTTGATGAAAAGTCAATTGTGAGTTAAGAATCATACGATGAGAAGATTACTTATTCAAAAATTCCAAAGTCCTCTGAAGAAGATCAATTGAGTGATAGCTTGATGCACATGATTTTGCCTTTTTCATGAGATAAATTTAATTTAAAGAATATTTTAATGTCAGGGAAAATCCTAGATTCAATTCCTCGTAGCTAAAACTTTATCAACAACTCAATTTCAAAGTAATTATATATATATATATATATATATTCCACTCGCTTATGATGAAATTTATCGAATAATTGAGCCTTACCTTAAATTTTGTCAGTAAACTGCTGTATAAATTATAATCGTTTTATTGATATGAAAAAAACAATGGTAAACGAAGCATCCGTTTTCTAGATTTTTATCAAATTGCATTAATTTGATACACCAACGAAATTATGGCGTAAAACGAAATCAGGCGAAAGATTAATACTGAACGAAAATTTTTATTATTTTTTAAATATTATATTACATGTATATATAATCACTTGAATTATATGAAATAATGCAAAAATTTGATTAAGAACATATGATACGTCGTTTAAAAGTGGGGATGAACTGAGGTATCTAAAATACATGGATATATGCAGAATTACTATTTTTTTATTTTTATAATTACACTGGTATATACAGCTTTCTATTTCCCGTTCGTCTTCTGTTTGCGTACTTTGCTTTGAGTTCTATTTTTCAGACCATTAACAGTGTTCTCTTATGTTTTTACCCTTTCCAATATTTTAAATGTAAAAACGAAATTTTGCAACATGTTTTGATAATGAACACAAAATCTAACATTGTCTTTTTTCAAATTTACAAAATTTAAAAACAATTCTTAGAAAAGAAATACTACTGATGTACACAACATAAAATATTGTGAAAAACCAAATATTGATTCCTCAATTTATGTTATATATTCAAATAGTCGAAGCATTATATTTGACTCAATTTTTCAAAATTTTAATATAATTTTTTGACTATCCATACATATAATTCATATAAATAATATTTTTTATTAGTTTGAAATTCTAGTTTTATTAGTTTTACATCACTATTTATTTGGTTAATACCTGTAATGAATAAGTGATTCATTTAACTCAACATTTTATGAATCTTGAATTACAAGTTAATGAGCAAAAGATTTTTGTGAATTTTTACTTGTACCAAATTATTTCTTATTCTGGTGGGGGATATGCACGCCCTCTTACCCCTTAAATTTGAAGCTTGAGTGGCAGTAAACAGACCTTGTTGTGTAAGATCGATCCATTTTAAATATTTAAGAAATCCTCTATAAGTTTGCAAGTTTGATCCATCTTAAAAAACAAACATTAAGTGAATTGTTTTTAACCTAGCATATGAAATATTGTAACCTAATTTGCCAAGCTCCACATTGGACAGAAATGCCAATTTTTTTCCAAATCCAGCAAAGGTATCCCTTCAACTACACAATTTCTTGGAATTATCTAGAGAGAAAATAACTAAAAGTGTTAATTTGATTTCAGTCAATCATGTTTAGAATTGACTGTATTTGTTATGCCAGTCTGATACAAATTATTTTATTTTACTAGATAAGGTGCAAAAGACTTAAGATATAGAGACCTGGTTTTTCTCCTCAAATTTTCAAACAGATCGCCATTTATGTGTATAGCCCGATAATGTTCAGAAGCCTACCTCATATAATAGAAACATGTAGATGTAGATATAAACTGAAACTAAATATTCATGTTAAAATCAAAGACAATTCGGTATACTTTTCTGAATTATTTAAGAATGATTACGTTTCCTTTGAGGGTTAGATAAATTCTCTGACTCTGACATTGATATGCATTTAACCAAAATATTGAGACTCCTCTAGAGATTCATATTTGCTTCACTTATTAGGTGAGTTCGCGGAAACCTTGGTTTGAATTCAACAAAAAATTGTAGTAAAAAAGATGTAATTTTTAAATTGCAGATCCTGAATCCCAATCAAAGTTGGGGAATGGTTAGGTTTTTAAGCTTTATGTACACAGAATGTCAACTTGGTGCTGCTAAAACAAAACTATTATTGTTTGCATAGCAAATTCAACAAAATTGACATTATTAAAAGATTTTTCACGTTTATTTAAATATTGTGTTTAATATTTTCACTAAGATTTTTCTTGGCGACTAGTGTTTGTAGAAGTAGAACAGGAAATACAAAAGCGACAATGATTGAGAAAACTTTGCTTTAAAAAAATTGGAACTGATATTTAGCGCCATTTTCTAATGCAATATATATATATATATATATATATATATATATATATTTTAGAGATGTTTTAATAATAAGTACTTGAACACTCAATTATCATAAGAAAATTACTTCAATGGTGGATTAGGGTTTCAAGTTGAGGTAAAACTAGTAAGATGAAAACTAGGTTCCCAATCCTATAATGAACAAATTGTATGTGAACAGAAGTGAAATTTACCTGTTAGTTGAGGAAATAAAGTAGAAAAAGTAAGCTCTTCATTAACTAAAGATGCAATACTATATGTGTTTATGTTTAAGAAGCTAATAGTAAACTTAATTTCTTTCTATTTTGAGTTTGTGAATAGATAACCATGACCTATAGTATAGTAACAATGAGAATCAAACTTCATTTTTATTAATATTAATTTTATAATTCATTGAACCTCAGTGGGTATACAAATAGAAGGCGGCGATGAATCGGATTTGGCAACCTTTCATTGGTTGGACGCAGCGTGTGTCGGCGGTGTGGACTTTATCGGGACTTCATGAAAGTACTGCCAATGCGTTTGTTTAGTACGAAAAACGATTAATGAGAAATTATAATAGTTTAAAATTCAAAAAAATAGATGTTAAGAGAAGTGATTTTTTTAAACGAAAGCTTAAATACTTAAAAGTACTTTAAAATGTTAGAATTTGTTTTTGCGTATTGTTCTCTCACAAGCTTATCAAATTAACTTGTATTTTCTGCAAACGCAATTATACTAATTATTTCAGAAATCTTAATAAAGATTGATAATTGTTTTACTTACGTTTTGCAATTGCAACGATCCTAACATTTTCTCTTTTTTGCATCTATAAGAAATCCTGTTTTCAAAATAATATGAAAATACGAAGCAAATTTTTGATATATATATATATATAAATATATATATATATATATATATACAAATCTATTATAAAAATTTTTTGATGCACAATTAGACAAAAATATTTAATACCGGTACAGCAAAAAATTGGAAAATGTCTGGATTCATTTGCAAAAATTTATTGGGTCACTTGAGAGTTGTAGCTTTTAATTAACGATATGTAAACAATGTTAAAAATTTAATATAAAATATTAATTACTATCTTTTCTTCAATAAAATAAATTTTCTCATAAATTATTACAATATAAAAAGAACAAAAATATCCAATTACAAGCAATAACTTAACGGTTCGTGACTGAATAAAAAAAGTATTTTCTGTGACTGTTTAGAGTACATAAATACAAGCATGAAAACTGTGTTCTGAATACAACTAAATAAACATAAGTGAATCTTTATTAATTTATTTCTTGATTTTTTAAATGGTCAAGCTAGAAATGGAAATGTAGGTTAAGGTATTTGCAGGTTGGATTTATAAAAAGTTAGTATGACAAGATAAGTTTGAATTCCTAAGAATTTCTACTGCACAACTGTTTGTTGTTCATGTAGCCGAGAAATCTCAATTAAAAGATTTCACTGAGCAGCTTTTTGAGAAGCTTTTTGAGAATATTCAAATTTTTTGAGTAATAAGAAAACGAGCATTTATTTCTCTGATTGATAAGTTTTTTACTACCCTGTATTTTTGCATATAATAATTTAATAGTGAAGCATTTTTCTAGATTAGCTTTGAATGGGTTTGAATATACACTGAGACCAGCTATAAAGATACAGCTGCTCCAAAAAGTTTAATATGAATGCTTGAAATAATGTTAGGTACTTACTTTATGTAAGGATTTTCTTAAAAACCTTGCGATGTCCATCAAGAGATATCAATTTCAAAAATTAACTTGACATAATTGACAACTAAAACCATTTGATTTTCAAAAAAACTACGCCAACTTAATGCTGATCCAATCACGACTACCTCTGATATAAAGAATACGAATGTTTCATACTATTAATACTAGATGCTTTTCTGAGAACTGGCATTTGCTTGATACTGAATATGGGGCAGAAATAGCTCAGTTGCCCATATGTGGGTTAAAGTAGTTGATCATTATGCATTAAGGATTTGAAAATTAATCAATCTTGAAAATTTTTTTTTACATTTTTAATATGGAAACATATTCAGATGAATTGTATCTTAGACTTCAATTATTTAAAGCTTTCCTTTATCCGTTATTTCATTGATGTTAATTGCTTCTTCCATTTTCGTAAACTTTGTTTTCATTATAATTTGTGTTTTTTTATTCCTCTGGTGCTGCTGAATATTTTTGATGTTAATTAGCCTTTCATTTGTTCTTTCAGTCTAACTATCATCATGTCTATTAGTTTCACTGGTATTGGCGCTACATACTTTCGTTTAAATATGTTCTTGTTCTCTACAATGTCGGGCTATGCGCAAACGTCGTAGAAATATCGGAGTTCGTACGCAACTTTTCATACATATTCTCATATGGGGTCCTTATTAATAAGTTCATCAAAAAAAATCCCAAGGATGATATATTGGTGCTGAGAACAGGAGCTTTTGGTTAAAACTGATTCCTATGTTTTGTATGTTTATGTTTGTATATGTATGGGCATGAAATTGTGTAACCAGCAGTCAATTAATGTCAGTTAATATGTACAGTATCATTATGCCTTGTTGTTTTATATCATTCACAATCTACATTATATGATTAAAAATTCGATTTTGAAGCACTTAGTGTTCAAGCTAATTATTTCATTTTTAGTTTAAATATTTATTTAAATTTATGGATATTTTTGTTGATTTCTCTCAATTGAAATTAAAAAATACTAATAATATTGCTAAATTTCCAAAAATTGGTCTCTGTGAGTCAGTAGGCTAGCGCGTTAGGATATCAAACGAAAAATTTCTGGTTCAAGTCTACGAAGGGAAGTATTTTTTAAAATTTTAGTTTACAAGTTTAACTAGGGGTGTCTCTAATAATCATCTGATTGGAAAATTCTAAATATTCATTATCAATTAATAATAATTATATATATACATATATATTATTATATATATATATATGTATATATATCCCTGCTGCAATGTAAAACTCTAGCTATAAAAATTGTTTTTTGGATATATTTTGAATTTTAGAATTTTTTATTCAAACAAAGTTTTCCCACTATAAACGGTCTTAATTGAAAAAATCCTGGAATAAAAAATAATTATCATTGAGCTATTCAGCGCCTACCAAATTGTATGCAAACTGTGACGACAATTATAGTCATCTACACGGATGAGTGCCAAATTGAGGTGTTCCAATCGCAATTCTCTGTGGACTGGACTCTAACACCTATGTGGTTTTTCTCCCATCAGTGATCATTAATTTTTCTCGTCATGTTCAGTCATTAGCTTGGAAAACGCCTACACCACAAATAAATAATCTCCGTCCTGTGTCAATTACACCCATTTTGGCAAGAACTCTTGAACGTCTGTTGTGAAGTTTCACCTTAATATGGCTTATTATAAACACTTGGATACTAATCAACATGGATTTCGAACTTTTGGCTCTATAGTTGGCTTAATAATAGAAATACAAAATTTATTACATATAAAAAAGAATGAAGGATTCGAATATGCTCGGATCTTATCAATAGATTTGTCAAAAGCCTTTGACTGTGTTCAACATTCGCTTATTATTGAAAAATTGGACTCATATCCAGAAGTCAACAAAGGTGTAGTTTCCTTGTGTGCTGACTTCCTGACAAATAGACATCAACGGGTAATTGTTAATAGAAAGGCATCACAATGGCGATCCACAAATCTTAGAGTTCCACAGGACACTTTCCAATGTCCTATATATTTTAATATTACAACAAATGACTTGAGGATTCCAGAACATATGTCTCACAGAAACTACCTGAAGAAGTATGCGGATGACAACTACAGTATTTGTTTTAGAAAAAATCCAGAAGATGATGCAAGTGAAATGTCGATGCTTATATCAAAATGGTACAGAAATCACAATTTCCTCATAAATACTACTAAATCAAAAGAGCTTATAATCCCTCTTCGAAGAAATTGTCACATACCAACCCAAAATACTCAGAATTTCTTATTAGTAAATGAAATGAAAATACTTGGAATTACAATATCCAGCCACCTTAGTTTTCAAAGTCATGTACTGAATTTAACGAAAAAGATTAATCAGCACATTTACTTGCTCCTAAATCTTAAACGTTTGGTATACTCAACTGCTGAGCTGGAACTGTTGTATTCTAGTATTATTGTNATATATATATATATATATATATATATATATAGACGCTATTTAATTTATTAACTTTATAAAAGAATTATTTTGTTTTTTATGGATTAAGTTCTCTTCTTTTCGCGGACTCCATGCAGGGACATATTTCTCAACAATGTTTTGTGCTATTTATCTAGTAATTTTTGCAAGATTCTCCTGATCTGATTATAGTATATCAAGCAATTTCTAAACTTGATTGTAAATAAATAACATATGTCCTAAGCTTAAAAACTATATAAAAAATTATGGTATACATGATGTAAGTTCTTTACAATGATCCATTCTGAAAATTGTATAAAATCGAATTCTGTAATTGAACATAGTTGTAGAAACATTGAAGAAATGTAACAGAAATTACATGTATCATGAAACAAAATGATTTTTTTAGTTAGAGACATTTAAAACCAACTACATTTAATGGATATTTGAGAATTCCCAATAAACAAATTGTATAATAAATTTTTATAGAAATTTATTGTGCATAGATATCAAAAAACTCTTTTTAATGCAATATTTTATATCTTAATGTGTGTTTAACTTGTTCGTAATTTTAATTACGTGTTCATTACTTAGACCATGAATGTAAGAATCCTATTTGTGCCATGTGCTCAAAAGAATATTACACAAATCTCAGGTTTAATACAACACTGGAAACAAATTTTAGAGAGTGTGATCCACATACATGTAGAAAAATTATGTATTCAAGAAAGCAATAGTATGTTTTAATGTGCTTAAATCCATTGAAAATATATATATTAAAATATATCAAACCTTCTCTAATGTGTTGGCGTCAGTAATGACTACGCAAATGCTTTAGGTAATTAGCTTTGAGTGCTAATTAATAATTCATGTAATGGTTTTTTGATAGTTAACATTTTCGTAGATCTCAAATACCAAATTGTTAGCACTTGTTTAGGTTGAACACCATAAAATCCTTTTGTGTATTTCCACTAAACATTCTACTTAGTCATACTGAACCATTCATAGATTGTGGAAAATATGAAATTTAGAAGACAAACAAAAATATTAGGTCCTTTAAATTGAAATTTCAGGATGCCATAAATTTGGTATGTCGCCAGGCAAAAAGCATACACCAGAGCAGGACATTTTGATTCAGTATAATCACTGCTTATTCTGTTATTTGAATCATTAGGTTCGTCAATGGAACTTGATAACTAATGGGATATATATATATATA
>CABFPE010000040.1:2105597-2149845 GCA_900660155.1 Hofstenia miamia | reverse complement strand
GTCAAAGAATCCTTCACCGAAATCATTCAGGTTTGTAACAGCTGTGTATTACAAGTTGAACAAAGAGAATGGCCGTCTTCTTTGCCATATCTAAATCCTCTATTGTTTTTGCAAATACATGGAAATTAAGTTATTATTTATTGTGATTACAGGCTTACATTGGAAACATAAGAGACTTCAAATCAATACTCTACCACTTTGACATGATGCCCATTTGAACTCATTAACATTCTATGATTTATAAGTTATTATTATTATTATTATTATTATTATTATTATTATTATTATTATTATTATTATTATTATTATTATTATTATTATTATTATTATTATTATTATTATTATTATTTATAATTTTTTCACCGAAGGCACAAAGAAATCTAATTAATGATATAGAACTAAAGATAAATAATGAGTCAATAAAGCAAAGTGAATCAGTCAGTTATTTAGGAGTGGAGATAGATAATGAATTNATTATTATTATTATTATGATTATTATTATTATTATTATTATTATTATTTTTATTATTATTATTATTATTATTATTATTATTATTATTATTATTATTATTATTATTATTATTATTATTATTATTATTATTATTATTATTATTATTGATTCACGATAATGCACACGTTCCCATTACTCTAAATTTACAAATTGCTTGGAAGCAAGGTATGTTCAAAAGTTCTGGCAACCCCCATATTTTCCCGATTTTAATATTTGTCATCGCTTTGTGTTTTCTCAACTGGAGAATCAAAGGAAGAACCTACGCAGATCATTCATTAATGAAGATGACAACGAAATCCATCAAGCATAAAGAAAAACTACTAGCAAAAATGGAAATATCAAAGGAATAAGCTGTTGGAACATTTAATTAAAGTTCAAAGTTTGCATGGAGATTATGCTTAACTGTTTAACCCACTTATGTTTTTGTAAATATTAAAAGACATTGCATTCAATGGAAATTGTTTGATTGGATAAATCCGGGGTTTTTCTAATTGACCCTCGTAAGGGTTTAGGATTTGTAAATAAATGTAATAAAACCAACTATTTTTCAAATAGAGCTGATTTGTGCTACAATCTGGTATATAATGTTTGTCTATTAGATAGGATCAATGCTCTTATAGCAATGGAGGAACAAAATGTGTCTGTTTAAATAGTAGAATCGCAATAGAATTTCGTAAGTAGCAATTTACAAGTCTGTAAATAAGTGTATAATAATTGAAAAAATATTTTAATGCTTACTGTCTACGTGGATCTCTCTTTCTCCCTCTTTCCCTTTTTCTACCTCTCTCTCCTCTCTCTTTATATATTATATATATATATATATATATATATATATATATATCTGGAATAAGCATGTCTCGGACGGTGCTGAGAAAAAAACTTTGTTGTAACTGCGTTTAATTAACCACAAAGAAACAATATGTACGTTCAGAACAAAAGTATTACCTCATTATTTATATGCACCCGAAGTGTGGGTACCAGCACTAAATGAAATGAATAGAAAGAAACTATGAAAATCAACTCCCCTCTATCCCTCTATGTCTAAAGTTTAGAAAGACATCCTTTGTGAAATCTTTAACGAAGCGTTCGCCACGTCATTTATGTCAATAGAATTGTAAATTATTATAGTCATTCATCTTTCAAGAATCCAGAACTAGAATGAGACAGATTTATAGCACCAAAATGCCGATCAACTACCTATATGAAAACTTTTTTCTTTGAGGATGTTGGAGTGAAACTCCAGAGCTTTTGTAAAGTTCTTCGCATTTTACCTATTTAGTTATAAAATTACAGGAAATAAAACGTATTATGAAAATTGTTGTTATTATTTAAAAAAACTCAATTGTCTTTTCATCTAAACAATTAACTACTATAAATAAAGATATCGAATTAAAATCTGTGAAAAAACATTAAACAAACAAAATCAGTTCAATACTTTGGTGTCTAAATTGATAATGAATTAAAATTTGATGGGTTCTTTTTAAATATAACCTGGAAAATTTCTTCTAACATACAATATTTATATCACATACGATGTTCTGGAGAAGAGTACAACACTCAAATCATAAATCCATCTTACATGACGCGTGTACAATATTGCTCATTTCTCTTATTACATCTACCTGCCAAAAGCCGTCAACTACATACATAATCCTACAATAGGGATATAAATATTTGAAATTTTGCTCAGAAATTTGACAATTTTCTATCAAATTCTATTCAGGTTAAAACTTGTCTTGTTTTCCTAAATGACCACATCAATCTGAAAGACGGAAACTATGCCCTTCTTACAAAAGAGAAATCGCCAAACATTTTTTCCAATCAACAACCAAACTTTGGTATACTATAGAAATTTGCAGTAATGATAAAAAAATTATAAAATATTTAAGAACAAATTGCTAAAACACTAATGTTACACAAACAACACACTCTAATAGATGGAAATAAATTATACTCGTTTCAAGACTTTATATCACCACAGCAACACTCGCACATTATATGTTTTTATTTAGTTTGTATTTGTACTGCTTAATAGTTTTTTCTACCATTGTGTGTAATGTAATAAATTGCTTTTTGACACTTGTTATTATTATTATTATTATTATAGGTGAAGAAATACTTGGGCTTAAATTTTACTATCAATCGGATTTATAAGTTAATCACCATATTTCTTATTGAGGTATATTGACTTACTTGCTTGCGTGTAGAAATAGTTAGGATACCGAGAAATTAAATGCTAAGCAGTTGTCTAAATTATTCAAATTTATTTAATTACCAATTCATGAAGCTAACTACGAGTTGTTATTTTAAAATCATTCAAAATTTTCACAGCACATCCATTATAAATATTTCAGAACACGTAGAACATATATATTTACCTCAGTTTTTGGTTCACTGAAACATCTTTAAATAGTTGGCCTGTTAGTAAAATGATAATTTGTCTTGACAATTACTTAATAGTCTTTGTTCAAGGTAACTATATTATTAGCAATTATATACAAGAATATGCTTAACCTATACTATTAAGAGCTTTATATTTGAAAGTACTATATCAGGCATTATTTCTTATCATTCCCATGTCCATTTCATACTGATATTTGGTAGGGTTAAGAAAAGCCTAATTGATAAATTACAAAAATTTTAAATTTTACTGTAGTAAAATTTTCTGTAGTATGGTCTGAAATTATTTCATTGAATACATAAGATCAAATTTTCTTCTATTTTTCATCTGCTGTTAATAGTAGTCAAAAGCTTTTTACACACCCTTGTAAATATACGAATGCATGATTTGTAGGGTAACGCAAAAAAGCTAAATACTAAATATCAAAATTCCAAAAAATTCTGATACCAAAGTTTAAATCCCTAATGAAAATAGCTAAGAAATAAACAAACAACAACATTTAAAATTATAATGGAAATGAATTTAAATTTTTAAATACCAAAATCTAAAAATCCAAGAATGGTAATAATGGAATTTTCATAGTGATATGTTTGTACAATGCAATAGTACAAGACATATGTTGTTGAAATCATTTGAACACAACTTTTTAATATCAGAAGTTACATTTCAACTTCATTTAGTGCATTGAATTCAATTATTATTTATATTAAAATAAACGATATCACTAAGATTAATCTTTTCTTTATGCTTAATATTAATTTCGGGTATTTTTACTAAGCTTAAGTTCATAAAAAATTTCAGTGTCCTATATAAAATTTAAATATTTAAATTTATGCTGTGCTATTGCTTGTTGTACCGAAAGCCAAAACTTATTTGCTTGTCACATCGAATTAGATTGGCCTAAATTAAGTATTTTGTTCTTGGATTCCTAGCTTTTAACAGCTTAAATATTTGCTATTAAAAAATTTGGTGTCTTAATTTCCATGCGATTTCATTCAACTTTGGCAATTCTATTATGCGGCCTTAAATTTTGTGGTGTTATTTTTGCTTGCGATAATATTTCATTTATTTTGGTTATTTATGTTTACGGCCTATCAATTCTTGAGATTTAATATAAACTACCGAATGCATGCTTAAAATTGTCGACTACGTAAGGAATTAGATAGAACTTTTGTTCGTTTTAAAAAGTTATATAATATTGAGTTACTTCTTACTTTTTCAATACAAGACATTGTTGTAGGGACGTAGCTAAGGGAGTATCGGGTTACAGTCCACAGTCCCTATTTCTTTACAATTTCAACCCACTTTGGGATGGTCTAGTGTAATTTGATGAATTTTCAATAATACATACATGTATATTTTACTAAAACAATTGATTTTCATTAATATATAAAACAATAAAAATCATTGACAATCTTTATATCTTTATATTGTATTATATAAAAATTGGTGGATAAATTTGCACAAAAACATCTGAACCTATCTATGTACAAATATTTTGTTCTTTCTCCTTATCGATAACCTCTCTTAAACAAAGCCTCTAGATTTTGAGAACTGCTATTATTAAAAACGAAAGTATCTATTTATATAAACATAAAATCAAGCTTCAATATAAATTATTTTATGTAAAGCGCTGCACTAAGCCTGAATTCATATTTACAAATATTTCCCCTAAAATTAACGAACCCCGTGTGTACCTTCTTATTGCAGAGGAGTCTTTTTAGTGTCTTTTGTTGTCGAGTGCAGACAAAGCCTTAAATAAAAAACAAAGTAACTAATATTTTAATATCGCAATAATAATGTAAAGCTACATAAATATTTAACATTTTTGAAAAAAGTCAGTATACTAATTTTATCCGCCCTTTCCTATATTATTAGCACCCAAATTAACTGCTTTTTATCACCTATTCGTAGCCTAATATCCACCTCTTGGTAATGACATACCTATGTATTACATAGGAGAGATTCGGGTCCGGATAGTGGTCCAGTACACATACAAAAATTTGTCAAATTTCAAGTATTCAATGTAATAATGAATTTATTTCTTCTCTGTAGTTTTAAAAAACAGGAAGAAATTTTACTAATATCAGAGGAAACAAAACGTTTCAAGGGATGAAAATGGCTAATTCCTTGCTTTGGTTGCTTAAACCAACTTACATATATGTCATCAAATGCTGTTATGATGTTAATAAAACGTTGCTAGCCGTTGAAGAGGTTTTTTTCAAAATTTAGTCCCGGGTATCATTCAAGGTTGGGTTTGGGTCTTCTAGTCAAGGGGCTCGGATCAGACTTGTCCAACGAGCCGAAACTTTAGCTCAGTCGGTTTGTTTTGATTTTTAATGTTCAGCCCGCCAAACAGAACCTTTCAATGAGGTTCGTTTTAGTTCGATAACTTCTTTAAAAATCTCGCACTCTCGTAAAAAATTTTAAATAGTTCAACAAATAAACCAGGATATCATCATTTTAAACCTACTTGAATATTTTTTAAGCAGTCTCAAATACTAACCTGGGGTCTATTGGATCCAACAGACGAAATTTTGATGTATTTCTATGAATTTTTATTTTTTAGTGTCAAACTCCAATTACTCTCCCATAGCTAATTGTAGTATACGGTCATAAAAAATCATTTGTCTGCCATCTCTGCATCGCATAGAATTTTGATTGAAAGTTTTTTACCACGGCTATATAAAACTGGGGTCCAAATGACTCCATAGTAAAAAATAAATAACAACTCATACATACTTTCTATATACTTATATAGAATGTAGAAACAGTGTTACAGCATAGTGAATGCATAGTAACTTAGAAATGCAATAGAATGAAATAAATGTCAATAAAACGATTATCTAATAAATTTCTGAAAAACAGTTATTACACAAGTTGGCTGTTGGCATTGACGGCAAGTGGAAGCCACTTTCTCTCAGTACCTCTTGCAATAGGCTAAATAGCTGTTTGTGGAATTTCAAGCCTTAAGGTGGGTTTACAACTTATCAATGAATTAATAATACCTCTAAATTGAGAAGAATGCATTGTTGTTGATACGCTGTTTACAGCGTAAAAAATTGGCACTGGTGACGTTGCGTTCTTTCAATTGCTAGTTAGTGTCTTGACAATGTCTAAGTGAAATTTCTGGGATCTGTTCACTTGTGGTTTTTTACCCAAATATGCTTCCCCTTTGAATGAGTTACTCGATTTTCCCGGTTTTGACTGAATATACTTTCTAAGTAAACACCAACCACGAAAATAACTATCTGTTCGTCCACTGTCTTATCTGCACCAGGAGGATAAAAATTGCGTAGTTTTTAAATGAAAATAGTCTAATGGCCACGAATTTGTCTTCTACTCGGCGTTCATCTCGTTTGTTTGTGTTATCAAACCGCATAAAGCACAAAATATCAGAAATCTGTTGACGTTCATTACTGAGATCAAGATTGGCAAGGAATCATTAGCCCATAAGTCTTCAACATTTTGGCTACCGGATGTCAGTCTTCTCGCGTGGATCAATAGTCCGACAATTGCTTTCAACTCGATGATATCCATATCTTCTTATAAATTGCCATTTCCACGTTGTGTACTGCAATAGCTATGAGCGTAGCGATTAGTTTCTTTCACAATTACCATGCTGGCCACTGGATTAGCATAATTTGTTTGTAAAATATATTCTATCCATAATTTACCATTAAATCGAAAAGACAGTGTCTGAGACATCTACCAGTATATACAATATATTTTTATAAAACATATCACCAAAAAAACATAAAGAATGTTAATATTTTGTAGGGCCTCCTTTGGCTCGCAGAACAGCTTTGATTCTGTCGGGCATTGATTCAAATAATTTACAACAATAATCTGGTGTAATCTGTTGTGTCCAAACGGTCTTTATTTTTTGTATAAGATCATTTCTTGAAGTTGGCTTGAGCACTGCAACTTGCTTCTTTACCACAGCCCAGCAGTTCTCAATGGGGTTCAAATCCGGAGAACTGCCAGGCCATGGTTCCAAAATTTCGACGTCGGCATGTGATAACCAATGTTTTACTGATCGGGCAGTGTGGCAGGGAGCTCCGTCGTGCTGAAATAGTTGGCAACCGTGCAAATTTAACCACATCAGCAGCTTTTCTTCAAGAATCTGCTGGTACACAGCCGCATTAAGGGTAGTATTCTCAGGTAGAAACCATAAGGCTCCACGTCCCGTAGCTGATATTGTTCCCCATATCATCACACTTGGAGACTGTTTAACTCGTGGTAATGTATAACGAGAATTGTATCGCTCACCTACTGGGCGACGAACGTTAGAAGAGAATGAATAAAACTGTTTTATCAAAGATTCGTCGGAGAACATTACTCGGTGCCAATCTTGACGTGTCCACAGTTTGAATTTCCTACAAAATCGAAGTCTGTCTGTATTATTATTATTATTATTATTTCGGTGTACAAGCTGGTTTATAAGATTTTAGATGGAAATCAATCTGAAGTCGTCGTATGGTGCGGGTACTAGCAGTAGACGAAATTTGCGATTTTATAAATGAAGATGACGCCGTTGGGTCAATTGTAATTAAGCGTTTGATCATTTGATCAGTTCTTTTGGATGTTACTCGTTTACGACAGGGACGCTTTCTAGCAGATAAATGGCCTGTATCTTGTAGTCTGTTCAAACATCGCTGAACTGCAGACTGAGATACTTGCAGCCTTTGAGCAATAGCAGTTTAAGTATATCCATCTTCACGCAACACTTTCATTTGAGCAACGATGTGCACTGGAATATCCTTTTTCTTACCCATTTTCACGACACAATCAAAGTAGGCAGCAATCAATTTATGAGCAGTCACTCGTATGCACGTTTATAATATCACTCATTTTTTCGTCTCCATTTGCCAGTGCGCGTAACCAATCAGAAACAAGTAATCACGCAAGCACTGAATGTCAGTGTATCGTTCAAAACGATGCGTAAGTGCTAAAAATAGAATATTCAGGAATTATGCTAATCCAGTGGCCAGCATGGTATATCCATTATATTATCAGTTATGAATAAAGAAAATGCTATCAGAATTCTTTACATTCTACCTTGCCAGATAATGCCTCCATGTTATGAAGAATATTCAGCATTCAACACACGATCGTTCTAGCATTTTAATCTAGAGAACGTTAGTTTTCTGATTCAAAACTGCTGTCTTCATTCGTATCTGAATCAACGTTATTTGCATCGTCCCTGGAAGAAATTGGATTATCTGGGTTACCTTCACTTTCATTATCATTGTTCTGTTCCTCATCTTCCACACTGCTGCTTTCACCTTCTTCACTTGCATTGTGTCTAGTATCATTTAACCATAATTTGCTGCAAATGACATGCAGATTATAAATGCCTATAAATCCCAGCCATTCATTGATACATGCAGAAATCGATGAATTAGCCAATCAATACACTTGTTTCTCTTCCAGCTACAAAATGCTACTGACAGGCAATCGAATTAGTCCTTTGACATTTCCATTCCAGTGAATTCATGGCTTTTATTAGTTTTATGAAATTCATAATAGCTCAAGGTATGGTCTAAATCAGTGGTTCTAAACCTTTTTTACACATGGACCCCTTTCTTCTAAATTTTTTAGCTGGGCCCACTTTCCTAATAATATATAAGAGAAATTATTAATATTAAGAAAAATATGAAACTATATTTTGTACTAAATTTAGCAATATTGTCAATATGTTTCGGGCACGAGTCCAATTTCTCTTCTTCCTTAATATTTTTGTATATACTGTCATTTCATTAGACACTGAAAAACATCAAGTAAAATTATACAAATATTTACTTAATCTAATAACGTGAAGGAGAACCTCGACTATTGACAACAGTCTGTTGACGTCTGGAAATGGATAAATATAAATTTTTGATTTCTTGATCCAGGATTGTATAAAACTCTGCCACGACTTTCACCCAAAGTTTATCAAGATTTTGGAAATGTTCCTTCTTGCGACGTTGCTTAGAGATTGCCCAGACGTGTTGGATGATGCTGATGTTGGGTATTTGAAGTTGCCAATCTGGAAGAACTGATAATCCATGGTGGTCCATAAATTCCATGACTTACCTTGATTTTTGAAATGGAGCCTTGTCTTGTTGGAAAAATCTTCTTCCTGCTTATATTGTTCAGAATTCAACTCCCCATAAGGTTGCACGACATGTATGGAACTCTCGTCTGAAAATCCCATCAAATTCCAGTTCTTTAAGGAGTTTTTCAGGTGTTCCTTGCATTTTTCTAGTCGCTTCCATATTTGTCTTTTGTTAAAAATGGGTTTTCCAGCTACTCTTGGATTTCTAAGTCGCTTTTTCATCAAAAGCCGATAGACAGTTTCATAGTTGATATTCTGACTATTACTCGAATGTTGTTGTACCTCCTGTCATGTGAGCACAAATAGATACTTTTTGCTCTTGCCATGGTTTTACATGGACGGCCTAAGGATTTGTTTGCAAGAAATTCTCCCTCATTTTATTATTGGCGATTACCCTCCCTACTGAAGATTTTTGCAAACTTAGAAGTTTCTTCTATTTCCCTTGCGATATTCCATTGGCGTTATGATGAATAATCAAATTTGTGATGGAATTTTTTATATGTTTTAACATCGTTTTGCTTACGTATACTCAAAAGAAAAGGTTAAACAACGTTTAACGAGAAAGTGCAATGAACATTCACCGTGGCATAGCTGTTTTCGTTTCGCGATATTGGTCAAATCGTTAGTTATGTTTGATTCACAAAAAATCTAAAGTGCCCGAAACATATTGACACTGACTGTAAATTGTTTCATAGTACAAACGTGCTTCTAAAAACTACATGCACACTAAAAATATATATAGAGCTTACTAAGGGTAGTTCTATTACATTTAAATTGCGCCATTTCATTCTTTTTAGTACAATAGTAAACGTTAATAAACTTAAAACTTCTCCACTTATATTCGAACTGTTCAAGCCAAAGTGATTTATATAATTATATATATTTTAGTTTTAAAGGATTTTAGAGACTTGGCTTTCTAAATTTCTGTAGGCAATCCATTCCATTGACGGATAGAGGAATTAATAAAAGAATTTCCGTATTTGCTTTAGTAAATGATTATGCATTATTTTTGAAGCAAAACTAAACTAATACAAATAAATTATTTAAAAATTAAATTTCATGGAACATTTATGTACATCAGTAAATAATTCATAATATACCCTTCTTTAAGATAAGTGAGCAACTAAGTAAAAATGACGATTTATTCTGTAGAAATTTCATTCTAAGTAATAAAAACCGTTCTGAATTAGAACTGCCATATAGACCACCAAAATGGCACCTTAGACCTCAATTCGCTATTTTTTGTAAGTGGAGCCCCAGTAAAATTACATGCATCTATGGCGAGAACTACTGATCTAGAAAGAAGCAGCACAAAAAGTTTTCTTATCTTTGAAATTCTTCAAAGATTTATGGGTATTGAAACATCTTTACCGCACATTATGTTTGTCAATCCAATGTATCTATCATTAGTAAGCTGAAATCGCATTAGTCAACAAATTTGGATATGTGTAAAATAGATTTTACACCTATTGCCATTTCCTTATCATAGACATGATGTTTATTGAAGATAAATTTGTTGTCGATTTCTTCAATAGGTAACTTAAATTGAGTAAAATTAAAAAAAATGTCTACCGTTTTTGTTAAACTGCCAACATTCTTGATTTTGAGAAATCCCGAACTCCAATTCGAAAATGGATAATCAAACCCAATTTGCGCTAAACCCAATTAATTATGATCACTGGTTGATAATACATGCGGAATGCCTTAGAGTTGAAAAAACAGATAACAGAAAATAAAAATATATTCAAACAAAGAATGTACACATAATTATCGAAAGCACAGTCAAATGTGCGACAATGTATTTAAAATTAGCCACTGTGCATTATTTATCTAAATACTGCATCGTCGTCCGTTTGACCGGAGTAGCGGTCTTCCTTGTATGCTTCAAAGAGGTGAGCGCAGACACGCTCAACGGCCGCGTCATTGGCGTTGTCGTAGAAGACCTTGAGGAAATCAGAGAGCAGCGTTCCTGGAAAGCTTGTCACCACACCGTTGAAAATTTTACTGCAGACGAGGTCGTTAGATTCCGTACAACCGGGAAACGTCTTCAGGAGGGCGCGGGCAAGGCAACAAGATGCATATGTGGGAAGAGAGTCCATAGCATCATTGATTTCTGATCTGGTCATAGGCGATAACTGCCACAAAGATACACCTAAACAATGACTTCATCATTAGGTATAGTTTGACTTAAGTAAGCCATGATTCATTAAAAAAGAAGTTTAATCTTGAATTGTTTTTTCAAAAGGAAATTTAAAAAGTCTTATGCATTAAACAAATTGTAAGGAAGCAAGTGATAATTCGAATTTCCTTGGAAACCTATTGCTTACAGCAACTGTCTAAGTGATGCAGACGAAGTGTCTCCTTAAAGGCGAATCTTATTCTGACTGCAAAAGCATTTATCATTTCCCTTTAAAACTTCATTCAATTCTCCATGTTCTACCGATACTGAGCTCACAAATGGCTCTTTAAAATGTCTGCAATGGAATTGATTTCATATTCAAAATAATTTTTGAAAAACTCCTCTTATCAAAGAATATTTACATAAACACTTGTGTATATGTTAGTGATGTGCAGATTAGCGTGAGCCTTCTATTCCACATCAAGTGTACATTAAAAACAATTTTTAAAACCAATAAAATATATATAATGTTAAAACATTGACACGTAATAAGCGTAAGTTGTCTTCCAAAAATTATTTTAACACTTTTAAAATAGTTAAATATTTTCGGATACCAAGAATGTATGACATATTCAATAATAAATTGTTGAACAATGATGAAAACATCTATTGTACATTAAGCTAATGTAAAATTAATATACATAAAATAATTTATTTAGAAATCAACCTGTATAAAGCCGACATGTTAGCTCCATTTTCCAATACAGAATTTCTTGATCATCCTAAAGATGAAAATGGGTAAAATATGCATTGATGTCTACATTGAACTATACTATCACGACCATTAAGATTTAGTTTGCGACCTTATATTTTAGAAACACCAGGTTTCCAAATCAGCGCTTGACATACTTATTGAAACTGGTCAAGTTTCCTACTAAAATAAATAAATACTAGCAGCACACGAAAAACAAAGTCAATTCAGAATAAGATCATTAAAGATCTTGAATTTGTTTTCTTCATTAATTTCAAAGAATGGATGGCCAGGAATGACAGCAACAACAATATAGTATTTTTATCATAGCTAAATTTAATACGTCACGAACTTGGAATTTCAGGTTATAAGTTTTAAATCTCTTATGAAAGTCTCAAATGAGAGTGTACTTGTCATCACTACTAAATCTGAAATCTGATGTCGTCATATTGAGAAAAGAAATTGAATCGCATTTTGCCATTTTTAACGAAAAACAACGGTCGTAAGTTAAAACCTAAGAGATCTCAAACGTTTAAAACATCGTCTATTATATCAATGTTCTAAAAATATTGTTCGCGTCAATCCATAGAGGGTACCATTGATGCTTTGCATTGATTACGTAAATTATTCAATATTTACGTACAACAACTTCCTGATGTCATTATTATTTAATTGGTCATTTTTTGCAAATCAAATGTAAACTAGTTTAATACATAACCGCTGCATCTAGTATATTTTTACAAAAGAGTGGCCTAAAGGAATTATTAATAGTAAATTTGTCAAAAGCTCTTAGAAAATGTATGATTGCTTAGCAAATATTGAAATAAATCGATATTTTGCATTAATTTAAACTTAAAAATGGAGAAAACCTGAGTATATGGTTTTCAACAGACTTTTAGAATTAATCTTAGACTATTAATAGTTTTTCTTTTAGAATTCTGGATTAAATTTTATTAGCAAGAGGAAGGAAATTTCAATATCTAATTTGACGTTTTATCAGTCGCCTTAAACACTGCCTTCTATAATATATATTATATTCATTAAACTTTTTTCGTCGTTATCTAACTTTTAAGAAGAGAAAAATTCTGACATCATAATAGGGCTGATGTCCAAGATCACAACATCGCTTATATTTGGAAGGGTGGTGGCTAATGATAAACTGAAAATATTGAGAAAATAATGATTTGATGAAGAGGGCAATAAACTACTAACGTTTTTAATAAAATATGTGCATAACTAGAAGAATATTAAAAGTAGAATTCCTATTTTTATGGAATTGCTTTGGTAAAAAAAAATTAGGAAAAGTACAAAAATGAGAACCAAACCTTTTTTAAATTTGAGATATAGCATTATTTCTCAAAGGGGGAAGGGCGAGAGAAGGTTAAGCATATTTTTGCATACCAATACTTAATTAATTCCAATAACATTGTAAAGATTTTGTAAATATTAAAACATTGTAAAGCACCATCTTAGATACCAAAATTTTACTCTGCACCCAAGATAAAATCGGCTGTCATAAAACACACCCACTATATAGTTAACATGGAATAATGCATCTTTGAAAACAAATGTTTGAATACAAACACTGATTAGCTAAAGCAATAGAAATGTATGCAGATAATGAAAAATCAGGTATATTCGACAAAACCCATAACACTATAACCATTAAATCAAATGAAAATCACAAAGTGATAAGAAATTGTAAAGAATAACCGTTTTCTTCGCACTCTGATGAATAGAATTTCTAAAGCAGGTGAAACACATATTTACAAAACAGTTCACTTTTAAATTAAACCGCCATCCGATCACCTGCCCCACGTAATTAATTAAAAACTGTTTAAAATTAGTGAGTTTTACAGCACCAATTGTATATTCGTTGACCAGGGGATTTGCCTGACCATTGAATACCAGGAAATTTAATTCAAAAACAAAGCACATATTATTAATTGAGGAATTCCAATTTACATAACTCCAAATCCTACTTCTTAAGGTCAGTTATAACTGTAACAAAGAACAAATATGTTTTTTGTTCTAACAATCTTCTTCTCTATTTTTTAAAATACCCTATGTTGAGCACGAAGTGAAGCCCTATTAATTAACTATCAATTTTGAGAATGTCACGACAGAATAAATAGTACTAAAAACGTAGAGAATTTTGTCATAATAAATGATGTGTAAGTTTTCCTAAGCCCTTACTTATAAATTAACTTTCAGCTATATTCAAAGCAGCTGTGTACCAAATTAAAAACACTTACATCAATGACATTGCCAGAGGCAAGCATAGCCACACTTTAAAACTAATTTTGTAATATTAAAAACGATGACCTGCTTTTAAAGTCAAGTAAACCAAATACATTCGTTTTAAAATAAATACAGTTGCTTCTATACTATGCACAGAATAGCTATTCTTGTTTTAAAATGTGTTAAACTCAAATTTAGCAATGTAAGGAAATTCAATATATATTTCATTAAAAACACATAAAATGTTATCCATTTTTAAACGACGCCCACACCTTATATATATATATATATCATTTTCAAATGGTGAAGACTGTGAAGTTCAGTAGGTGGTTTTAGACTATTATCGGTAATGAATAAACATGAAATAAGTAGTCAACTTTTTCAAATAAGACGGGACGGGTGAAAATTTCAACTTTGGGAGACAAATATATAAAAAAAATAAAAAATTATTGAAAAAATATACAGAAACTTAATGGCCTGCTTAATGTGTGTAGAAATATTTTTCAAATAATTGGCGTCTGTTCTGTGGAGTCATTACGAACATGAACTGAACTATTTCATTTACAGTATGTCGTAACTATTGATAAAATTCTCTTTGATTACGAATAATGGAAAACAAATTTATGGGTCTGTTTGACAGATGTGTCTTCTGACTTCCTGTGTATTAATAACGATTGTTTAGTTTTAAATAAATTTGCTTTAGGTGTAATCTATTATCAAACAAAGATTTTAAATATGTAAAGAGTGGAATAGCAGAGAAATTCATTCCAAAAAATCCTGCATCAGTTATTTTTCACGAGCTAAAAAATGCTTAGTGATTGAAATAAATATGATTGGTTACAAAACTTCACAATAAAAACCTAATTTTGAATTTATAAATCTATGTGAAAATAATTTGGCTTCTCTAAACTTGCTATATTAAATTGTAATCAACTCTAAAAATATTGCACCTTCGAATTCAATTTTTTTAGTTCAAATCCTTCCAATATTCCTGGTAAAGTAAGTTTGCAATGCGCATTCCGCAATTCTTCTTTCGACTGCTAAGGGTATTTGTTGGTCTATGTTATGATTGAAAAGACGTTATATAGGACAGGAATCTATAATATTGTCTAAACAATTTAACATTTTATGTGAAACAATTTTGGGATTACATTTGCATTGTCATTTTCGTGAAAATCTTTTGTTCCTTTGTCCCATGTGGACCTAAGGGATAACTATAATTTAGTAAGAATTGTGAATAACATTTAGTGGGGCCAGTTCTTCATTTGTGTTCCCAAGCCCATGTTAGTTTCAGACTTACTGAAATACAGTGTCCTAGAACCCATTGGATTCTTCACTCCAGAAGTTCTAATATAATAATCAATAGATGTAACATCTAGAACATAAAATTGTGTGAATTTCTAATAAGCTGTTGAAAAAATATTAGTGCTATAAGGTCAAATAACAATGTGATGATAGCTTAGGATTTAGGAACGAGATTCCCCACGCGATTGATAGAATTAAAAAATACAGAATTAATTTATTTACTGCAATCAGTGAACGCTTCAGTAATTTTACGAAATTCTGAATGCATTTTGTCGACGGCAATAAATTCTTACGTAGTATTGCAACATCAGCGAAATTCTGCTTTTCACAATATCGTGATTGAATTACGGAAATTACCAAATTTTCGCTGCAAAACTGTCTCTTAATGTTGCTCATTATTGTCATGATATTGGTTAGGGGTATATCCCCACCCATAACATGAGAAATGTTCTATTTTGATCAATTTATACGATGAATGGATGATTTCACGCCAAAGAAGTAAAATCTCTAAGCTAGATATCTAAAAAAAAATTTAGTAAAATCGAATGTTAGCTTAAGAAAGATTCTGTCTTATCTTTTGATTCGTTTGGTTGGAAACAGTATTATATATATTATCATGATTGTGTTCTTTGCTTCTTGCTAATCTACATGGAGTGAATTACAACGTTCTAAAGCCATTAACCATTTCTCAAAACTTTTCTACAATTTTAAGCACTCTAACATAATCTACAGTGCTTATTTTCATTAGGGTACAAACATGATCCTGAACATGTACAGTTAGCATTTATTTGTTTTTAAATTCTGTTTTGCGCGTTTCTTTGTTGTCTGCCAATAAATACACCCGCATTTATGTGATGAACACCTAGTTGAAAGATTATAATACCTAAGCACTTATAAACATCCAACTGAAATCAACAATAAAAGTGGACCAACGAAGAAAGGCTTCTTAGATTTAAAATTCCACTTAAAATATTCAAGACTTGTCAGTGGTCATGAAACAGTGAAAGATGCGGCCATATTCAGGCTGAAACCTTGTGATCTTTCTAGTTAAAAGAAATTATTATTTCGTTATTCAGAAATGCGTGCAAATGCTAATTTAAAGCTTTACGCAATCCCTAGAGCAGCAGGTACTCGCTTCGAAATTAAACAAAAATTAGATAAAAATGCGATTTATGAATTGCAAAATACACGGATAACATCATCACATCTCATGTGTACCCATAAATACAATGCCTACAGAATCGTTGCAAACAGAAAGGCATGCAATATCACTGAGTTCTGAACTTGTGGTTGAAGTTAAATCGAATGGCTAGAACAGTGCTTCTTAACCTTTTTTGGACTCTGAACTCTCAATATCATTTGCAATGTGGTGGCGACCCACCAACTAAATACTTTTCCGAAATACAACTTCCTCAATATTTAAGCTATTTGGACAGTTTTGGCATCATTTTAAACGTTTTTCCAGTTCAAAGCAAAGATTCAAGCTTCTAGTAACATTCGAAAGTTGATTGATTTGTTGAAAAAAATTTACATAATTCGAGGAACTAGCCGACACCCCTGGCTAATTGTCATTGGTCCTACGAAGGTATCGCGACCCACTGGTTGAGAACCGCTGAACGAGAGTGAGAGTTGACTGTAAATCTGTAAATGGCCTGAAATATTAGGCATGAATTAAACGACAGAGTTCTATAATAACATTTACACATATTACCGTGTATGTATTTAATGGAAATTCTGTTGAGGTCAAAGACAGAATGAAAAACGGGTTAACCGCAAAAGTCCAGAAAAGGTCACTTTTAGCAGTGGATGTTCAATATAAAATCTATGGGTTTTCTTGCAATGAAATAGTGAAACGTGAAATAAAAACAAGAAAATAAGAGCAATATGAATGTTAAAAACAAAGCTTTAAAATACAATGCGCTAGTAAATTGATTTTGAATTAAGAATACATGATGCGAAATGACAGACGTCTGGAAGTGTTAAGACCTGATTAAGTAAAAGAAAAAATATCAAATGAATAGCTCTAACTACAAAATTAGACAATGTAAATCCCGCCTTTCACACAAGAGGAATAAGCAGTCGACCACGTATTTGAAAGAACCGCGACGCAAAATAGCCGAATTCGTTGCCAATCAAGTCGCTGTTCAATTATTGATGGACATCAGGTTTCACTGAAACATTCGTGAAAATATCAACTTATACTGCGCTTTTCTTTATGAAAAAATATTATGTAATATCAGATAATGCTTGCTGAAAATTTGAAGCGATTTACATCAAAATTAAAAAAACGGAAAGATTATTTAAAAATTTAAGAAGCAAGGTTAATCCGATTTTGGATAACTAAGTTAATGATTTTAATAATGTCACATGGAAGATCAATGTCGACGATGTAAAATATTGAATATAATGAAGTAGCCGCGTATAATTTCTTTCCAACATATGTGCAATGTTGACAATTTATATGTGCAAGTGTTTTAATTTACATTAAAAATTTTTACTTTTCTTAGAAAAATTAATAACAAAGCATGATTGAAATCGCTTTATATATATATATATGTATATAGACATATATATATATATATATATAAAGTTATTGACTATGAAATCCTGTATCCTCATATAGAGATTGAATCAAAATAAGTGATTACATCTTTGTATTCTGTTTTACGTTTCACATAATTGCATGATTGAAAAGATCAACATATTAATTTCTTAATACATCTGTGATCTCTGAATGTATAGGTATATATTTAAAAAGTAGTGATTATGAAGTCGATCACCTGTAGGGCAGAATGCTTAGTGTTAAAATAATATTCGAAAGAACAAATGTTAACCTTGGTAGACAGCAGCTGAAGCAATGCGTCCGTTCCACCTGTAGTACCAAACACTGTTTCACTTGCGCTTAGCAGACGACGAGGAGATACATTTGCCAGCATCGCCACTGTATCTGAAAACTGTCTGCCATAATTTGTACTATCTCTAAAGATAAACACATATCATTTCGTTATAAAGACAAAAAATGAGGCACTTGAATCTGTAATTCTACAGATAATTATGAAGATTCCTATTTTGATTTAAAATAAAAAAACCTCTTCCAAATAAATCATTTTAGCGTCAAAATATGGTTGAATATTTTATGAAAATGTTCCAATATAATAAAAACAAATACTGAAATATTTATTCATTGATGTTTATGGTTAACAACATATTTAATTGACAGTAAATCGTTACACACTTAATTACATTGTTATTGCACATGAATTCTGTTGTACTTTATTGTATGTTTGCGACATTAGAGTAGGCAATTGTTTTTAGAAGGGACTTCAGACTAGTGTTTTGGGCTAAACATATTGGCTGACCGCAGCCGGCCGCTAAATTTTATTTGTAGCCATAGCCGGCCACAGCCCTAATGTTAAAAGCCGCTGCCAGCCATGGTCGGAAATATTAAACCCACTTTCAGCCGTTAAATTTTTATTATATATCTACCATTTTTCTTTTAATTTATCTGAACTTACACTCACCTTGATTAATACTCATTATTGATTGTAAAATCATGTTTAAATCAGTTTGCAAGTCAATGCAAAAGTATTACTTACAGTCGCAAAGAATCGTGATTTGAAAATTGAAGTCGCGGCCAGCCACAGCCGTAGCGGTTTAGAACGTATCGGCAGTTAGCTGTGGCCAAAGCTGCAAAATACCACTTCAGTTTTCAATGTCATTTTAAAGATGTTTACTTATGAATAGATTTGGAAAAATTTAATCGGTCTAAAAAAATTATTCAGCCTTACTTTGAATGTAATCTTCAACTCAAAGCGTAAATTTTTTTGTACGATGGATCCAGTGTGCAGATGCGAATGTCTATAGATGTTCAAATATAGACTATCTACATTCTCTTCATAAAATTATACAAGTCTATTGTCAATGATTTTCAAAATAGTTCAACATTTTATCAGGGCCTACAAAATCCAAACTGAGAAGTACTTCAGGGGCTTTGAAAATGATTTGGCTGATAGTAAAATATTTGCGGCCAATTTTATACGAAGTTTTTAATTTATATATCCACAACAGAATGCCAATGTTAATTACTGTGTTCAACTTTGCTCTTCCTAAATACTTAATCAAATTAAACTGTTATTTTTAGTACTTCTAATTATAAATTCCGTGTGTTAACAAATTGTTATTAATGGATTATTTGATGGAAGACGTCATTACGACGTCACTACAACATCTTGCATTGATCAGTTATACAAATATGCCTTGGTAAATAAAACTGTTGCTTAATTATTTATTATTTTTTGAGTTACAGACTCTATATTTGGTACTGAGATCGATATTTATAGCCCACAGGACTACATCCAAACATTGCCAAACTTGACTTCAAAGCTTCAACCTGTCGAGAGACAGGAAAACAAAGCAGGTCTCACACCTGCCATACCTACCCTGTCTCAAGAAATTTGGCAGGTTTCGGAAGCTGTTTTTAAGTAAGAATTTAATTCATTTATTAGGGCATTTTCAATTATTACATGTGTAAAAAATATACAGAACATGTTGATCATGGCTAAACCGAATAAGACAGTATAATTTCAAAAATACATACAATTATACGTTTGAGGGACGCAACACTAATCTAGAAGATGGATTAATATGCATTAATAACACTTGTTTTTTTTGAAGTTATATTCTAAAAAGTGTTGTAGCATTGAATTTAAACCTGACAAAGAATTTGATTGGTTACCTAATATGCTCTGTTACAAAAAAGCCAGCAGGTTGCAATTTCTACGCGTCCGACAATGTTTGTTGAAGCAAAAAAAACAAATTTGGTCAAATGCTACAAAAACAATAAATGAAAAAAACGAATTTCATAACAGGGGGATAAAACGAGCATACAAGAACATAGATTGAAAAGATATTCCTTTAACCATTCCAATGAATGTCGTCGACATCATAATAATGTTTGGTGATATTTTGTCAAACTTGGGATGGTAAATTCGTTCGACAGTTGATCGGGACACGCCTCTATGTTATATAATCATTATTTATACAGCAACTACTCAAAATATCCTAAACCCCCAGAAGTTGGTTACAACTAGAATCAAAGAGTGGAATCGCATAAACAAAACAACACTCACACTGCAGCTTTGACATTCAACAAACTCTAGAACTAGTTTTTATTTTTGCTATGCTAGACTAAAACTAATGTATTCCTTTAAAAATATTAATACAAAATATAATAGAAATGAGGTACAAACTTTCGTATTCTGTTTGTTGCTAAAAAAACCTCAATGCTTATAAAGCCTAAAGATCAACTGTTGTCTTCAAACGTTCATGTTAGCAATGACTAATATATCAAGAAGACTTCAATCTTAAAGAGAATTAAGGTGCTTCATATCAACATAGAAAGAAAATTAATGGTAAACAATTAACTCATGGTGAAACAAACCTCAATAAGAAATTAATTAGCGATGACAAATAAGCTACCGGTTGATATTGATCCTTGCTTTGTTCCTGAACAATGTATTACTTGGGAATAATCCGAAAGAGTTCAAAGAGTCTTTTATCATTAATTGATTCGATGGTAGTGTTGTGTTTTGCGGTAAAAGGGAGTAATACTCTATTCTGATAATGTTTGCCAGCGGAAGACTAATCGCTCAAAGGATGAAAAAAATCGAATGTGTCAACTGGTTCAGTTCGCGCATTAAATGAAAAACTAAACTGAAAAAATTATTTTGAATGCAAAAAATGCATTTGTGTCAGGTAAAAATAGAATTAAAAAATATAGGGGATTATTTGGCTGTGATTTTTAATCTTAAAATATTTGGGAGAATTTTTTGATGGTAAATTTCAAATCTGAAGGAAATTGCATAGTTAAAAAAATAAGAAAGAAACAACAAAAATATGGTTTTATGGGTGCTACTCAGAAAATTGTAAAATTTCACTGAAGTCGTTGTCATTAAGTTTTTCTACCTTTTAGATTGGAAACTTTGCAACATGAAAAGAATGACTCATTACTAAAACTTTATATTATGTATTATAATAGATCATGAGCATTGCACATAATTTTGACTTATGTAGACTGTAACAATATTTCCCTCCTCCTCCCTTAGCAACCGAACATGTTACATACACAAACAGATAGGTTTGGAATACCTAAATTTTCAAAAGTTATTAAGGCTGAACCGCATGATTTCTAGGGATTTTAAAGTTGGAAAAAAATTCAGTTTCTTAAGTGATCCATACATTACTTTTTGTATTTCATTTATATTGGAGAGCAGTTCAGCTCAGCACAACTAACTATAGCAATATTTTAAAAGTTATTAAAAATGCCTAATCTGTTAAACTCCAATATTATAAATAAGGAATAATAATTTCAGAAGTCAATAAACAACAAAAAGACATATTGAACAACTCTAGAAATATAAATACGTTTACGTGAAGTTATGTCGATTTTCTACAAAAAAATCTGAATACAAAATTAAGAGTGAGATTTAAAAATGTTAAAAATTATGGCTAAACAGAAAATTTCGAATTTTGAACACTAGTTTTACAATTCCTATAGTTCTTCACTTAATGAATATTACCACATAGGGCACTGCATTTTTGTATTATTATTGAAATTTCTTTAATTAAGCATATATTTTTGTTTTGCTTTAGAACAACATTGACCTCTTATGTACATATAACATAATGATAGAGGTTTAGGTGTAACTCCGGGAAAGTGAACCCTAACTGTAGCTAATGCAACTAACTAGCGTTCTACGTAAGCTCAAGCAGCGGAAATATTCAGTCCCATGAGCATGGGACCAGCAAATGCCATGGAACTAGACTATCCCACAAAAACATGAAAGATTTAAGCATGCACATTGCACATGTAGATATATGCATTTACCAAATGGTATGAAGACTTTATATTGCAATATATTGAAGAAAATTGCTTGTGGATTTTGTGGATGTGGAAAAAGACAACCTCCAAACAGCGTTAATTGGTTGATTCAACGCAAGCTGTCATGCTGAGGAATAATTCGTAAATTGCATAAAGAGGAAATTTGGAATATAAATTAAAATGTTTTCATTCCTTTAAAATTGCAACGAATGACCCATTTACTTACTTACGGACAGGATGTTATGAATTTGATTTCAATAAACCGACGTAGTTGATTTTATTAGACTAGTCGCAGAAAGAGGTCAATACAGATCGGTAAATTCTTCTAATGTCATAGAGACATGAAATATTTAAGGAATTTAATAATTTGTTCTCTTAGCAGCAACATCCAAAATAAATATTAAAATTCTCTGTCATTCTTCAGATAAACAGAAAACCTGATGACCTTCAACATCCTAACAAACAAATTCAGGAAGCCATCAGACTTAATTTATTTCAGTACCAAAACATATATGATACGAATGGCGCAAATTTGTGCCAAATGATCAAATAGCTCGATATACTAGTTTCACTGGATCAACTATCGCGATATGCATTTTACGAAGCATCAAATAGCGAAACATATGTATCCTTTAAAGTATAATTTCAGCCCGCACTAGGTCACTCTCATTCTTAGTCTGACAATAATGCTAGTTTAGCCAAGTGCCAGAGATTTCCATCAACGAATTACAATAAAAATATGAATCCTTATAAGTGAATGATCTTATAAGCTCTTCTTCATATACTTACAAAATTTAATGGAAAAATTTCAGAAAATATTTATCCCAAAGTGATCATAATAAACCGGGAAGCATAATACTAGGGTAAGTAAGTTTTTTACACTTTTTGACAAAATGCTTTAATTGCAGGTTTACGCATCTCATTTGTTACTAGAACTAGATGTACAGATGCTGATTTTGCGCCAATTGTACTTTTTGGTGAAGTAAACACGTTCATCTACATCTACATGGAATTTGGCTGAGTTTTAACTATTTATATAGAGTTGAGGACAAAATTAGTTTCAAGCTAAATTTCCTCACAACGACTGTGATAGCTTATAGTAGAAATTCCAACAGGATTTAATTAGCAAGAAATGAAAGCACGCCCACGTTTTTACGTCTCATTCAAAAGTTTTAAAAGTAACCACATTGTAACTGCTCTATTATCAAGAAATCATTTCCTAATAAATAGTCAGGTAAACTAAGAGTTTGATGCTTTTTAAATATTGCCGTGTACGTATATAAATGCGCGATTATATTTTTGGGACACTAAAATGAATATCGGGTCATCGTTNTTTAATTGCAGGTTTACGCATCTCATTTGTTACTAGAACTAGATGTACAGATGCTGATTTTGCGCCAATTGTACTTTTTGGTGAAGTAAACACGTTCATCTACATCTACATGGAATTTGGCTGAGTTTTAACTATTTATATAGAGTTGAGGACAAAATTAGTTTCAAGCTAAATTTCCTCACAACGACTGTGATAGCTTATAGTAGAAATTCCAACAGGATTTAATTAGCAAGAAATGAAAGCACGCCCACGTTTTTACGTCTCATTCAAAAGTTTTAAAAGTAACCACATTGTAACTGCTCTATTATCAAGAAATCATTTCCTAATAAATAGTCAGGTAAACTAAGAGTTTGATGCTTTTTAAATATTGCCGTGTACGTATATAAATGCGCGATTATATTTTTGGGACACTAAAATGAATATCGGGTCATCGTTGTGTCCCAATTACATCTGTTGAGACACGAGGACGGTAAGCTTAAGAACGGAACGTATGGTCACCATGTCTTAGCATCCTCTAATTTTTAATTGTCCATATTATATAGAAATTATATATATACTCGTACACGTAACTATGGATAGAAACAGATATTTTAGATAATACTTCTTATTATAAATATTTGACTAGAGTTAGTAAGAGGTATTTCAAATCTCTTTGTGAAATATAACTGCCAATTATGAAATGAATTAAAACGAAGGTATTTTTCCATGTTAGCTGGTTAATTAAACAACGATATGTGTGAATGTTTGACGTACAGGATCTTCAAAGGAAAAACCATTCGAAACACGTACGTCTGGGAATTCTTCATTGCAGTTATTGACGCATTAGGTTGTTCTGAAGAGTGGATTTAATTATTTAACGCTTCAATTAAACATAAACATTGTAATAAAGGAGATCCAACGCTAAAAGTTGAAGGGCACATGTGAAGAAGCAAGGAATTTCGTGAGAGATATGTTGTCTATAAATAGTTTATCTTAAATATGTCTACATATTATTTCTCCCATTTGCAGATATCAATGGGGCAATAAATGTGTGTGAATGGGTCACACAACCTCATTCAATTATTAAACTGCCCCTTTTACAGATAATCTGCGTTCATCCAAAGTTATTGAATTAATTTTACACATGTACATTGCAGACATAGCTACATTAAGTGGAAAAGAGTTCGTTAAACTGCCTGTGTTCATTTAAAACGACAAACCGTTTTCCCACATTTAAACAATTTTCTTCAAGCGTATTAGACTATTTGTAAATCCTGGGGCATTGACATATCTAGTGACAAATGTGCTCTCATGTAATTTCGAAAATTTGTACTAAAGTATATTGCTGTGGCTGAAATATTTGATAGAATATATAACTATTTTTGCAATGAAACTTCCGATTTTTAAAATTGTTTCGAATTCTTTACATAACTAAAGTTCAGGCAATCAGGAGGCCTAAAAGTCATCGTAGCAACAACTAGCCTTAGTTGTTTCTTGTTAGATAGATTAACCTCTTATATCGCATTGAGAGAATACGTGTACAAAGTCAGAGGATGTGACGCCTCGGGCCTTAGTGGGTCCACGGCTGATTTTAGAGGATATGAAAAAGGATACACTCCTGTCATGGGGGTTATGTCTAGATTTTGAATTTCTTATTAGTTAGTGAGTTACAGGCGTTCACCATTATTTTCAAGAAAAGAAACCATCAAGAAAACAGCATTCCTAGGGAGCTTAAGATGAATATTTTGCTTATAAACTCGTACACAATTGCTTGTGTATGCTTCATTCAGTGTATGACATATTTTCTCTGAGTTCAATAGTTTTATCATAGCTAGTCAATGCTGTATTCTTTCATTTGCAAAAACATGAAGTTCTTAATGTTGGTAAATATTCTTAGTTTTTAGAATATTTCAACCTCGTGTTCTTATAGATTACTTCCTATACCAAAATGAGTGTACAATCAACTATTATAGATCATATAGATGTTTTGTAGTTGGTTTCATCCTTCACCACATGTTTATAGAAATTTGTCGTTTTTCTACAATTTATCAAAAGCAATATTAATAAAAGTTTGAATTATCAAGGCTATCTTAGTCTTCCATTAGCTACCATCAGAAAATATGGTCATGGAAACCTGAAACATACAATGAATTTAACTTACATGTTAGAAGTAATGACAGCCGAAGTTTTTTTCTTGGGAGAAATTTTGTATTCTGGTATATACAGACAGCTATCATTTCCACCTGCTTTTGATAATTTATCTCCGCCTTCTAAAATAAATTCGATTAATTTCACACCATAAACTTCATTTATAAATCACATTCTTAGCATTAATCATATCAAATTGAGAGTAAAGTTACACACGACGATGCGTGCACGTCATAAGCACAATGTCTCATTTGAAATTTGGAACGATTGAGACACATTAAGAAGTTAAAGGTGGAAAAACTGAAACCCATTATACACTGAACTTGAACGTTTTTGCATGTTGTTAAAACTTGATAGTATTTTGAAATCTAAAATTTTAAAATGAATTTTATTTGTTTATCCAATACTTTTGGGATTGCTTATTACAATGAAGTATATTACTAAATTTGATTTTTGGAACTTGAAAAATAGGGGTGACTATCAAAAAGTGGGCAGGCAGGATTTGCTTTGTCGACAAAAATCTAAAGCTGCATCTGGATAGAAAAATTATTGAACTATTTCCAAACATTAAATACGAGACAGATCCAACATTAAATTGCTTGGGAAAATTCCCATTAATAACGTTGTTTTAGTGCCAAAGTACATAATTTGGTGACTTATTTTATTTACACTATTATGAAAAATTTCGTAAAAATATATAATGTCCTTAATAGCTAAAATATTTATATGATTAGAAACGCAAACAGCCATTTTTTCATTGCACAGCCCAGCGAAGATGTTAACTTTAAACTGCCTGGGATTTTTTAAAATTTTTCATGATTGTATAAAAAAATTTTTTAACGCTTATAATTCAAAATCTAAGAGTACTATGCTCAATCTGAAAGCAACACCTGATAGAGAAGAACAGGCTCTTGCAACGCCCCAATTGATTTCGAATATCTTTCTGCACACGCATACTGTTCAACACTGAGCCCGCCCGTGGCCCACACAAGCGTGATTTCATTATGTATCTGTAAATTACTCCAGATTCAATAAAAACATTACTATCAGCTGTTCACTCAGCCGTTAAATTTACCTGTGGTAGATTTGAGATATAGTAAAGTTGTGATTTGAAATATAGCAAACACAATAGACTTACAATATTTTTATCTTTTCTTCCCTGTGCCAGCGCGTGGCCCGCCCGTTAAGATCTCAGCCCGTCCATGATCTGCCCATAAAGTTTTAGCCTGCCCGAGTCCGCGGGCCACTAGCCGCCGGCCCGCGCACCACTACTTTCCATGCTTCAAGATTTTCAAATTTACTTATAGACTTGAAGAAATTTCTTAGTCAATGTGGAAAAACCATTTGTGCCTTAAGTAGACGATAGGTAGTTTAAGTTTAAGTGATTTTGTAATTTCTGTGCATCCATGATTTAGGAGCACAACAACAAACACAGTTTAAGAATTGAGCTAAATATCTACATTCAAAGTCAGCGTCAAATTTGTAAAATATTCAAGTGAATGGAGTTAATTTAAAAGAGAATTCTTTTTGTTAAAAATAGCTTATGTCACCATAACACTTTGCTTCCTCTGCCTTTGTTTCGAAATACCTCCTTAATTTATTTTCACGCTACGTCCCTAGATTTATACAGCATCATTATCAACGACAGAAGCTACTCAGTAACTGCAACATTAAAGTATTCAAAGTACACCTATAAATATATGTCGAGTTCAAATCGGGTCTCTAAAACTGAATTTAGATTAATAATGATAGGCAGCAGTATAGATGATACATCTCCTACTACAAAGTAATGTTAATAGCAAGTAACACCCACATATATGGCTCTATGTTGTTAGTTCTGTAAAAAAATAACATCACGTAGTTGAATTTTGAAGATAAGATTAGTATTAAGATCAATACCACTGATTTAGAATCCAATGCTGAATTACGATTTAGGTCTGAATTTGTATATATTGTTGTAAAAAAATATAAAATTTTAAAATCGTTTTCCAATATTTAATGAACATTGTTATTACAGATACCACAAAATCAACGTTAAAATAATATTTGAAATATTGAATATTGTCAGCAGAAGTCTTCCTGGTGAATACAAAAAGAAATATCTGACATAAACTTATTAGCAGTGAACACTAAATTAGTCTTAAAAATATGTTCGAAGGAACGTCTCCATGATACAGTTTCTGCCGGCATTGAGTTGTCAAAACCGCAATAGACCATTGTTGAAAATGATTATTAAATTTCAATGGGAAATTACAATATCTTGCAAATTCATATTTTTCTTCATTTTTTCCATCCTAAGTGCTCAAAACCATCAAAGCAATAACATTAAACGAGTGTTAGCGGCTATGGTCGCTTCTACCGGTCTGCTAAGGCCGAAGTGTAACAGCCAGTGTTTAGCCACGTCTAAGATTTGATAAATACAGTTAAAATGGTATACTACGTATTAATGAACATTGAAAGCGATTAAGTAGAAATCCAATAGTCAACAGAAAAACAAAACGCCCTACAGAAGATGTCATTGAGTAATAAGAGTGTTAGGAGATTTAATATTAGAAGGAAATCAGTATTCAAAGCCATTGTCGATTCTTATTTATCCATTGTTAACAGCTGCCCCACTAAAAGTCCATTTTGCTGTAGTTTGAAAGCTTACAGTCATAATGAATACTAAATTGACCGCTGCAACTTGTACTCAAATTGAAACCTGATATTAATGGTTGGCCCTAAATCAATGTCTTTCTAGTAATGCAAAAAAATCATCGATAAAATATTCTGTAATTTGATATAACCGGGGAAATTTTTTTTTCAAAAAATTAATTGAATTATATCGAAAAGCTTAAGAAAAACAGGGCGGGCCACGAAAGAAAGGGAAAACCATTGAATGAGGAATTTAACGTGACATGGTTGTATATTTCTAAATGCATGACGCAGAAAAAAGGATCACATGGTGCAAAGCGAAAAAGACATTGTTAGTGCAGATTTCAATTCTGTACTAAACCTATGCATTTGAATCGAAGCCGAAGAATATTAGGTATTGCGAAATGATTAAAGTAACCGGTAATACACAGAGCAGCTCATGAGTATTGTTACACATTTACTAGAAAGGATATTCAAGAGGTGCATTGTAAAGCATTGCGATATATAAAGACAGAGCGTCGATGGACGTAATTTCTTCAGGGAATAGATCAGCATCGATGCTTCAATGTTGCAGAAATTAGAAGACTATATCCCAGTTGAAAAACAATAACAATTCCATACATAAAATGAGCAGATATCTATAAAAAAATTAGTATGAGAGGGGGTATGACCGCAACAATAGCTAGTAAAGTTTCCAAGTCTCATGAATAAAGCTCCAAAAGTTTTTGAGTAACATTGGCGAAAGGAAATCTACCCTAGGTCGAATATGGTTGAGCAATTAGATCAAGACACTTAAGTTCTTTAATGTTCCTAAGAGGATATGCAAGGATGGTAGCAAAATCCTTTACTTAGTATCGCGACTTTCAATTAAGAGAGAAAATACAGATTATTCGACAGCAAAAAAACAAATCAGCTTCAGAATATTTGGGGTTTTAGATGTCACTAACCTCAACCTTGATAACGGAAAAACATAAGTAAAATTTGCAAATTTTTCCTTTTATTAGTATTGCTGTGTTACTTATTTGACAATAAAAAATATGACCTATTGATTCTCTCCATGTCATTCTCTAGAAATGGAAAATATTCATTTTTGCCTTGTCACCACCTGCCTAGTACCAATATTGCCATAATTATAACATATTTGCTGAGACAGTGTTTGTCTTGATCACAAGCTTGATAGGATAACATTATTTCTTATATCTTTCACAAATTGTATTTGTATGGGGCATTAATTGTTTGTTAGTGTAAAAAGTGCAAATATTTGGTTTACAGTCGTAATTTAGTAACATAATAAAAATTTAGTAATAATAAAGTGAATGAAAATAAATAAAAATTTTGTACAGATGAGGCGCATAGTGCCATATGTTGTCCTTAGTTGAAAACAAATGAAGAAGGGATTCATGTATTTTGCTTTCGCAAAGTTTTGCAGTGAAACATTTTTCTTCGTATTTAATTCACCCAATATTTATAAAATGCACAATGTTTAGAAAGCTAACAAAAGTTTCCTATTTAGGACATGGAGAATGATCTTCCATAAATCTATTAAAAGATCAAATGCGCATAACTTTTTTCTACATAAAAATAAAAGCAGAAACAAAATCGTCATAAAATTTCCATTTTAATTATGGCATACCCTATTCATAAACCTATATTTTTTAAAGATGTTACCAAACTATGATATTAGTTGAAAAATCTGCCATGCGATATATTTTAATGCACTCCATCTGCAAATTTCTAATTGTGCTTCATAATTTACCATTCTTAATAGTTTTAATTTTTGGGGCATCAGTCCCTTCCAAATCCTCCTCCTCACCCCCTCCTACTCTTCATATTTTTACTTTCAACTTGCAATGTTGAGAAATTTGATGCCCTCATTATTTTTTATGAGGTCATCAAATCTCAAAATTTGGATTTTTTGAAATAAATGACATATTGGTTTTAACAGTTGCAAACGATGAAATACATTAGATAACATTCGTAATTATCAAATATAGTTTTCGTGTAATGTTACCAACAATAATAATAAGTTTCTGCAAAATTGGAAGACTATATCCTCGGTTGAGGAACAATAACATACCTATAATGAGAAGATATTCAGAAAAATTTTATTAGGCGATTGTGATCCCCAAAAATAGTTAGGAAAAGTCACCAATTCTTACTAAAAGAGCTCCTCAACTTTTTGAGCAATAATCAAAGCAATAGCTGCAAAATAAAAGTGATTTCAAATTATCTTTTAATTCAATATTAGTTCTGAAGTAAAACCTGAACATCACGGCTGACAATGTATTATCACACCAACATATATACAGACTTTTTCAAATAGTCTTCAATTTTTAACATCAAGTGCATTTACAAGAAATGGTAAGAAAAATATTTGTTAAAACAGAGATTGGTTCCCATTCACCAATGAAATGCTCAGTTAGTTAACAAACTCATTAAAATTGAAGCAAAGGAAATTACTCCAAAATTCTTCAGTTCAATCATTCAAAGCGTAAATTGACGTCTTAACAGCAAATTTAATACCATATGAAAGCATATGCAAGCTAAGTGAATTTTTATTTTTTTCACTTTCACATATAACCAAACACCTCGAAAACATAGATGAATGGTAAATGTAGATCAGCTTTAGCTACCTTTAATGACATTTTCCAACATATGCTGTTTTTTCCTTTGTTATGAACTACTTAAAAATAACTCAACAATTTGCGTGGAAGATGGAAGCTACTTTGAAGAGCCAATTAAAATTGTAAACTTCCGACTGTCAGAAAATGAAACTGTATAAGTGCTTTGTAGTTATTCGCCATCGTTCAACAAAGCACATGATGAAACAAAAATTTATTAATAAAGTACAATTCATTAATTTTTGAAAGCAATGTTTTCTCAGTCAGCATGAATTGCATTTATTATTTTAATAACACTGACGCCTAGCAAACTCGCCGACGAATTTTGAGCGAAAATATTAAAGATATTGAAAGAAATAATGCTCATTACCAAACAAAAATTAGTATATATATATATATATATAAAGAGAGAGAAAATCACTAAACTAGTTTCAGAAAACTATTTTATCAAAAATATATAATGATTACAGTAAAGTATCTAATCAATAGTGCTTTACCACACAAAAATAATTAAATTTCACAACTAAAATTCTAATGATTCAATTTTGCCCCCACAGAATTCCATGAAGTATTTTTATGTATATTTTATTGGTGTAGCAGTAAACATTATCATTTTTGATACATATATATATATATATATATATATATATATATATATATATAATTTATAACAATTGAAATCTATTGAAGTCAATTTGAACCTTAAATCCATTTCTACGTAAGCAAGACTAGAGATTGTAATTGAGAAAGCCAATCATCCGAATATTGCACGCCTATAAAATGTATTACAAATGCTGACTGAAGTCTGTTTTCTCAACTTAACACAATAAAAATTAAATTAAACTCCTAAAAGTTTGAACAAACTCACAAGTTAGACAAATTGAAAACGATGTCTTAGAACTACAATTGAATTCGGATTGTTCTAGCAGCACGTGATCACGTAGGCTATATCAAAAATCAATCCTACTGGCTTGATTTCAAGCTTGTTATTGCAGTTATAAACGAAGGAAAATTGAATTTAAACAACAAAAATGTCTGCTCCCAAGTGTACTCATGAATTATACGAACTTGGAGAAAAATTATCAAGGCGATGTGGGTCCAATATATGAAGCGTCTGGACAGATTACTTTCAAGATTTAAAAACTCACGGTCAGAATTTGCGAAGCTTTTGACAAATAAAAGACCACCGAGTTCTTACAAAATTCTCTTAGTAGAAAGTTGAAAGATTTCTCAGCAAATTTAATTTTTATGTAGCATTGATTGGAGATATACGTTTCTTTAATACAAACAACTCAAACATAATCGAAGGTTATTTAATTCAACTTAAAAAGTTTAATATTAGAACATTTTTAATTATTAGTTAAGGGAAAAATAGTAGACAGTAGCAACAACTAAGCAGCATGTACATCACAATGTAAAATATATGCACTGAAGACAGTAGGTACGATTTCATGCATGATAGATATCAGATGTGATAGATTACAATTTGAATAATGTGGGGAATCTTCAGCAGACGGTTGAACTTGGATAAGCCTGTCTCGGTCATTTATGTGATATAATTTGGTGAAAACACGAATTATCCAACTGGGTAAACATGTCAAAACACAATTATAACTTCATATTTTATAAATATATTCAATGTGCTATAGTTTCATTTGGGGCTTACATATACCCAGTCAAAAAATATTAAATATTACCTCATAAAAGTTATTCTCAAAAAGAACATAAATGTAAATAATTTAAGGGCCTAAATTTTCATTATGGGTTGGAATTCATAGATGAAGAGTCTGGGAAAATGAATAACAAATTTCTATTTATTATTTTTTCAATCTTCTCAAAGTTTTATAACTAACATGGTTGCAATTTTCGAAAAATTGATGCAAAGGGTGCTATGTCATGGGATTGAATGAAAACTTATTTTATCAATAAAATAGGAAAATAACAGTGAGAGTAATGGGATCACATCAGATTGGGATTAACAATATCAGCTTTTAAAAAATCAAACATCCACATGTCATTACAATTACAATATATACATCAAATCATGGATTCCTATGTATCAAACTCTTAACAAACTTTTGTAGGAATAAATCTTACCGTGATTTCGACGAGTCAAACTCATTACAAGAAGCCTGCAGAATGAGCAACCTAAAAACGTTGAATGCAGTAAAACATTAAAAGAAGCAAATCCTGAACTTCTTGCCCAGATGAATACTCAAGATGTAGTAAATTGTTTGGAAAAGGTTTTACTTTCTAGTGAAACAAGATTGATGAAAACGAATCAGCTTCGTAGCTACTTTGTTATGGAAAATTCAGCTTTTTAGAATCATTATGTACAATTAGTTTGTAAATATTATTAAAAAAAATGATCACGTTTCGTAGTTTTCCGAACTTCATTGTCAGATCTCAATTTCTGGATCACAGTTCACTTTTTTAGACTAAATCAAATTCAAGTCCTAAAATTCTCAAGAACGTACAATGAATTCTTCTTCAGAACTGGCTCGTTCAGTTTTGAGTTCAAGGAAAACAACGACTTTGTACTATAATTTGAGGAAACGTTTTCAATTTTATTGTTTCATGTGTACATTTAGAACAATACATTGCAATTTTTTACAATATACCTACTATTGAAAAAAGCACTTTTCACTAACAAATAACAATTAACATATTCAGTGGTGCATGCAAGGATATTTCAACATTGATTTTGATTGCTGAAATTATAAATTTTTTGTAAAAAGTAAGAAAATGCTTAAAATTAAGGTGGTGAGAGGTTTGGAAATTTTTGGCGGGGTTTCGTCCCGCTTTAGTCACTCATGCTAATCACAACTGAGATGCCCCGTCTGAAAATCCTGATTACCCCACTGAACCTATTGAAAATACTACGCACCCAGTGATTTTTTAAATTCCCTCCTTTCTTGTGAGGTTTGGAATATTACCATTGAAAACAAATTAGCCTTGACCCGAGGTTAAAATAACTTATATATCCCAAAAATTCTGTACTCAAATTACTGTTTTGCTTTCAAGAAAAGTATAATGTCAAAATTACGACCAGTTAACGATATGCCGCAATTTTCTAATGCAACTTTAAACAACTTAAAATACTTCCAAAGTTTTGGAAATATCTCTTATCGCTGTCATGGAGAATATGTTTCTCATGTTTCATTGGCTCAGACTGATATTTACAAGCTAATATGATATAAGTGAACGAAAGAGCAAAGTGATAGAATTTCATTCCAAACATGATGGGTATCACGTTTCCAAGAAACACTTCTCATCTTTTCCAAGAAAATGAGGGGCTAAATAACCAACAAAATACTCTATGCACTCACATAAATCTCTTTTCAACAGCACTGAGAACAATTCACGCAATCACGATAAAAGAAATCAATTTACGTATAACTTTTTTCTATGTAGAATTTACATACATAAATTGTTTTTAAAATAGCATGTTAAAATAACAACCTATTCTAATCATTTTTAAAAAGTTGATTTGCAAATCACATAGTTTGTTGCTGTTTAACACTTGAAATCTATGGCAAACAATAGTTCAAATGGATGATTTTATTTTTTGTTTAGAAAATTGGGCTCCAGACGGACTATAAAAATTATGCTTATATTCATCAGTGATTCCTATGCTGACCCATCCCCAATAGCATTTCATGAAAAATGAAATGTTGCGAAAAAAATTTAAAGCTTTTTAAACGCATTCGCACTTTATTAATTTCTGTGAAATTCACGATTTCGAGAATAAATGTCCAAAATTCTAAGTTTACCTGAATTGAAGAATTCATAGAGTTTAAATTTTGACATTAATTTGATAAATAATGTATTTTTTTATTCTTTTCACTGCGGTACTCAAAATATTTTTTCTTCAATTTGAGTTGAACTTGTAAAGCGTTTTTTAAAGTAAATATCAATGGATCACACTTGATTGACACATGTATTACGTCATTTGACAGCTTGAAATGTTATTTTCATATAATTATTACGACATAGGCCTACTGTTTGTAAGCTAACTTTTATTAAAATTAAACACTTTGTAATGTGAACATTTTTGCAATATCGTGCCGATTCGCAAATGTACGAGAATCTTGTTTGTAGTTTTATCACTGGTAATGCACGCTAAGCAAACTTATGAAAGCATTTTTGAACTTTTAAACAACATTTTCAAAGCCCTTTTCGGTACAAATGATTACTTGAAATAATGGACGATGTAAAGAAATATTCACAATAAATTTAACTATTGCAGTAAACCAACTTACAGGCATCGATGGACTGATAAGGACAACAACGAAGTATAGCGATGCAGACGATAACACTGATTCCTCCGATACACGCCAAACCCACAATTATCACCACTGTTTTAGGGATAAAGTCATCTTCTAAAACGAATTCATTACTTCAAGCTTCTTCAAAAAGGCATCGTGGTACACATACATACATTAAGATACAATACAAATATTAAAATTCGCGTTTCATTGGTAAAATACAAGACTTCAAGTAGATAGTTGATATTAATTGTAAGTTTTATGGACCTATACTACCTGATTACCTGAACATTGGTAATAGAGCTCATTTGAAAATTGGACCACTAATTGTTTTTAAATTAATTTATACAGGAAAAGGTTTTAGCTGGAATTTTCACAATTACGTGGGAGCACATGTAGATTCAGCAATAGAAGTGTCCATATTCCAAAATTTACACATTTCATTATTGGTTTCAGATAAATTTAAAAAAATGCGAACAAAATGGTTTGGGCCTTAAAAATGAACATGGCAGGTTAGGATTAAGCAAAAATCAATTGCCTTATCCTGAAATTCGCTTATCCTGCCTAAGTAAAACGTAAACAATACATCGTTTAGGTTTATATTTCGGTTACAGTTGGACCTTCTAAGAAATTGTTTCCTTCTTCTATACGTTTGCGAAAATTTATTTTTTATAAATTGCAGTTTTAATCTGTAATCCGATCTTTGTCGCACCATAAAATCCACTGCATTATTACGCGTAACAGACAAAAGGAATAAATTAAAAATCTTTCAAGTTACGCATTAGACGTATAACCGTAACTGGATCAGCATTTCAAATATAAGAGAAAAACACCCTTAATATATAGATATATATATATATATTTTAATAAAAAACTTAATTCTGCTTATTTTCTATGTCTGAAAGGCGGAATGCCCTATCAAATAGCATGTTAAAAGATATGGATGTTATCCATATTTGATGGGAGTTTTTGCGTTGTTCCGTTACAGGCTGTCTTCGAATTAATTTGCTATTTGCTCTAGCTATAATTAAAATTTAAGAAATATGCACTTGCGAACATAACATCCTTAAATTATTGGAAGAATGGTTGGCTATCTGTTGATACAAGTGGTAGCATATCAAATAAAATTGTTTAACAATTGTGATGATTCTACAGCCATTGTAAACAATGAAAACAAATTTAAGTTGACATTTACAGTGATTTTTATAGTTTGCAAGACTATTTACAATGCTAGTCGTTATTAAGGTTTATAAAAAGTTGAATTTTGATGTCAGGCCTAAAGCGAAAATGAATTTTTAACCCTAGCAAATTTTTTCCATTTAACGCAAAGTCAACCAATCATTTTAGACAACATGGGATGCAAGCCATTATTACTTAAAAATACTAGTGCATTAAATTTAGTCAATTGTAGATTTGCTGCATATTTTAGTTTCGTTTACACTGAATTTCCATTTTCATTAAAAGGTATTACAATGTTTGAACAAAATTAGTGAGCTATATTGTCCATCTCCACCCTACCCAAATCAAAATGTGATGTGTCTTCGAAAAGAAATAGCATTATATATTTTTAAGTTTAATGCAAATTTGCACATATTGTAAACACCACATTCTCGTCAATTTATGAATTAAATCCATTATTAAAATATTACAGCCAATCACAAAAGACGGGCGAAATAAACTCACTTTGCTCCCTCTAGCGATGGGAATAAAAACCGATAAAATTTAATTCATGAATTTTATTAATGAGTCAGTTAACCATTGATATTATAATTGTAAATATTTGTTCATTATGGCAGACATACGTATGACTAACACTTAAGTCTTCACTCAGACTGCAATAGATTAATTTTCTAGTAAATATATTGTAAGTATTTGTTCGAAAGTGTATACGTAAATAATCCTGATTTGTCAAATAAAAATTGGGTCCTCTTTTAAAGGCAGGGATGCTGATGCTCATTGGCATTTTTATGCCCATCAATGTAGAGGTTATTGTGAGATTTCAATGAAATTTTCAAGGAATTCCCATCAAATCTAAAAAAAATGGGATTGGCAAAAATTAGTAGTTTTAATCCTTCAGAGGTGCCAATTATGTCATGGTGCCATAATGATATAGTAATTAAAAACTTTGTGGCCACCAAGTATGGTAAACTTAAAAATATCAGTATAATCTTAATTCATAAATTTTTTGTTACATATACAGAATTTAAATTGGGCTTCAACAAAATTGTTAACTTATCCGTTTTGCCATATATTATATCTATGTTATGTCTAAAATAATTGAATGTGTATAAATACGACAGTACTAGAAATTTAATATCAATGATTTTTATTGCCTGTTTTTATATCCTTAAATATCATGAGAACACTGATTTAAAGCAGTTTAAGCATTTTTGCTTACCTTTGAATACACCAACTTCATCATTTACAGCATAACTCAACGTTAAACCGCTACCTGTGCTAATGAGGTTTTGAATAACTTTTAAGAATAACCGAAAGTGACATTTCAAAAACCGTCCGTTCTTAGTCTTGTAATTCGTAGGGAAAGCTTACCAATAATCAATTTTTGCACTTTAATGTTAGTAATGATCATTCGCTAGACAATGTAACTCAACTCCAATGACAAGAAAGAAATTTTGGTAAAAAAGTTCTTTCAATCATAAAATTATAGACATTTTTTCAAGTGGGCAAACATGCAATGTACTATTCAATACCAAGTTTACACATCTAGACCCAACTCGAACTTTCAAGTAGTCGCAAAGCTCTACGTAATATGGTACATAATGTTATGACACCATGCCATAATGTGCACCCATGAGCGAATACAAGGGTATTAGGGAGGAGGCTTAGCCCTTTTCCCTATTCAAAGCAAATATTTAATAAGGCCGCTTAAGAAAATGAACAACCCTACTAAATTATTGGGGCAATTCTAATTTTAAGCGATCCAAATTTTAAAAGTTGTACCTTTCAGCACCTATTCTTGAAAAGACAGAAAATGACTTTCTCGAAAAACATGTGACAAATGTATGCATATGGGAATGTTTTGTGTTTTAGTTTTGATTAAGTAGAAACTTGAGTTTGTGTAGATAAATGTTCGAAAGTGAATTCTGACTGCTGCTCATACAGACGTTTTTGTTATTGCGACAAGAAATGATTGCGTAAATATTGCATTGACGCAACGGGAGCACAACCGAATCAGTAAGAAGTGACCGTCTGTGGAATTTGCATGCAGTTCGCGACTACGAATGTTTAATTTGTCAGAGAAATTACGCATTAACTTAGTCAAACAGAAAATGATAGATCAAGTTAATCCAAGGACATACTAAATTTAGTATGTCCTTAGTTAATCCCATTTTATAACTTTAAGTGTACTAAAAAAACTTAGACCCCTCTATTCTATTCTTCAACCGGTTAACCAATATTTTCGAAAGCGCAGCGAATCATGGTTGGAACCGGTTAGGTTGGGTTGAAACTATCGAATGGTTTAAGTTTTTTTAAGTACAAAGCGACGCAGTGGATCCGATTATTGTTCTCAAATAGGTAATGAACAACAATTAATGTTAATGAATTCGTACATATTTACGACTATTAATTGTTCTTTTAATATATTCATTTCTGTACTCAAATATAAATCACTAAAAACTTTAATTGAGAGCTAATCAATTAGGATATATTTCCCACCGGTTGTATACTCGTCAGGTTGATATCCCTAAGACCCACACAGGTAGACCTGCCGGTTAACTGGCATGAAAATTAAGAAGTGCCGGACTATTTTTATCGACCGGTTCCACCCATGCAGCGAATTGAAATAAGCTAAAGTATCAAAACAAATGCTAAGAAGATGATTCAAGAGTTCGTTTAGCAAAATATTCTTCATTATTTTGCTACATAAAACCAAAAAAGCGTCACACTTGCGCTCTCTCTCTCTCGGCTCAATTTGTTCTAATGAATTAGATAACGGTGTACAGCGTAGCGTATATTAAGAAAATGTCTTCAAAATTAAATTTAATCGAATGTAACTAGCAGCAACAGGATTTTTGCCACACTTCTTAGATAAATTGAAGTTAGAACATGATAATAATTTGTTTGAAATTATTTGTGAATGGGTTTTAATCTCAACAGCGAATTAAGTTGGGCCTAAGCTGGGTAGTGTTCTCCGTCCGAGGTAATTTTCTTGGCCGTAGTCGGGCTTGCAAAATCAATTTGACCTTAGCCGACCGTTGGCTGTAATGCTTTAGCCGTAATCGACTGTTAGCCGTGATTTTTTGCCGTAGTCGGAGCTTTTTACTACTAATAAATGAAATACTGCAATTTTGAATGGAACAATAAAAGCATGTTCATAGTTCGAAAATGGTCATAGCAACTAAGATTTAAAAATAAAATAAAAATAAAAATAATGGAAATATATTGTTCATCATCAGAAATGAATCTTAGACGGGATTTTGGCCGTAAAACAAAATCTTTAGCTAACGGCTTAGCTGTGGCCGCGCCATGGCCAAAGAACACTAAAGATTTGGTTGAACTTAGAATGTTAGCCTACTTGCAAATCTGTAAATAACAAAAGCAACTAAAGACGTCATTCAAATATTCACTTAGATTGTGATTTTCAATAACGCAATTGGAAAGTTCCCATCATCCTCAACTTTGGAATATTATCTGAAAAGTTTTATTTATTTCAATTCAAGGACATTCTAAACTATGTCCTTGTTTTAATCTTATCGTGAAAATGTGAATCTGGTTTAACGCCCATTTGGCAATTATCTTAAATCTATAAGACTTATGTGAACAGGATAAATGAAATTTAAAAATTTCTAGATGGAAAACCATATTACAAGCTTATATTATGCATGCTACCAGGGGAGCTTTCAAATCAAATTTTAAAACTTTAAGTGAAACCTCAAACTTTTAAAACAAACTTTGAAACAGTTAAGAAATTCACATTTCAATTCAAATTTATAACACCTAAGTAAACTTTGATTTTCAAATTTTGTATTTAAAATTTAATTATTAATTATATATTAGGAAGAGTTACAATTAAATATGGTGTTATTGTTTAGGTACTTAGATCATAGAGCTCATATTTACAGAATTTATACCACTGAATCCTCATTCAATGTTCAATGGCATTATTACGTTATGCCCTTGTATTGATACAAAAAAGACAACTTTACCCACGTTAGGGAATTGCAAATGTGATCTAATAACGTTTTCGCACAACTGTACATTGTACATAAGTAAACTTCTTTGTAAATTACAGTGTATTTACAATAATATTTAAGTAAATATAATTATGGTAATTGTCACGTGCTTTCTCAGGTGGAGATTTGAGAAACTCCCGGACCAAACTAGCTGACCGTATGACCAGAGACACATCGGTATACGGTGGTTAGTACCGACCGGCTTCCGTCTCTGTCCTACCCCACGTGGGCAATGGGGCCCACAAATCCTCATCCCACTGGGCATGCCTGAGATTAGATAATGTTTGCTGATGGCGGAAATGTAACTTTTCCATAGTTAAACTGTTGAATCTATCGATTTTTTGGACACATCATGTTTATAGTTATTTATTACATTATACAAACTGCATTAAACCAAAATACAAAATCTTACATTGACAGAGAAAAATACAAAAATTGAAGAAACTCTGTAGACACCTAATGCCCGAACGGGCCTAACCTGTAAGATGGTCAACGGAACTGAAGTTGTTATTTAGCTATTTAAAACTAATTCGTTGACTCGAAACATACATTTTGGGTATTCTATTCAGAATGTCATCTTAAACATATAAATTATAAAATTAATCAAAACTGGTTTTAACTAGGGATCATTTAGTTTAAAGTACAAAATCTGTGAAATTTATAATCATCTTAATATTATAAAATTTGAAACTCGATTCAACCCTAGCACAATTTCCCTAATTTATATTTAGTAGAAATTTGGTCAGGGCGCCTACAAATTTGGAAAACCTCGCTATTCAATTAAAATATTTTAGCTTACATCTAGATACCTTACAACGCCTCTGAAAATCAAATTATCCCCCATTTTCATTTTATTTTATACATATATTATTAATTGGATTGATTATAGTTATATGGGGATCACTGGCGTTAGAACCCTTCTGCGAAATAAAATGATGGCTATAAAATGATATTGAATAATTCATGTGATTTTGAAAGAGAGGTAGACTCATTCTGAATGGTCTGAGGAGTGAATGCTAGGCGAGAGAAATACAGGCTAAGGAAATATTTCAATAATATATAGCACAGTGCGTCAATTCACTAGCCGGGAATCAACAATAAATAATGCATGCGTAGAGAAACGTTGTCCACTGCTCTATTTATAACAATTGTCCCACGGCAAGCCAAATTATTCTCTCATGCGCCATTCATAAAACATTGCGCACTGCGCGTTGTCATAACAGAATTTCGTCAATGTTTGCCAATGGTAGAAAACTCAACTCGTTGAACGAATGTGTTACTTAAACCGTCAGAACTGTTATCAAACCGGAAGAGAAATTGTATTGCGAATGACTTAACATTGCACAAAATTATTCCAACTTTTAACAAATCATTTTTAACAATTGAAATTATTATAAGTTTCATAATAAAAGCATCCAAGAATGCAGCTCTGTGTTGTGTACACTACACTACACTTTTGGTGTCCGGGGGAGGGAGCAGAGAATGACAATGAAAAAACCTGCTATGAAAAGGCAAATCTGTAAAATACATATAAATTAATAGATATATATATACCTATTGTGAAAGTTGTAGAACACATTTAAAACATTTATTAATGGTGTACCTCAGGCAGACGTTCCAACAGTTGGCTCTCTCTCATCTTTTAATGTGTATGTTATTCGCTGATTGAGAGAGGCATTAAAACAGAAAGCCATCAAATTTGAACATCTATCACTATTGCTCTCATTGGGGTGATTTTCCGGATTTAAGGGGTAAGTTATCACCTTGGAGGAAAGGTCTAATGGTCTGGGCCGAATATTGTAAATCAATAGTAGCCACCTCCAGGGACATTGAAATTTTTGAAAGTTTGGAAATGAGGGGGTGATTAATACTTTGACATATGCTAAAAGGAATGACCTTCTGAAAACTCCTGGTCTATAAATATAAAGGCAAAGGTTAATACTAACATCTAATTTTAAATGAGAGTACTCCAGATTATAATTGGACTTAACTACTGTAAGTACTACTGTAGCACCGACTCTGTTAAACTAGTTATACAATACTGACTGTATATACATATACTTATACATTTTACATAGAATTATAAATATATAAGAATCCAAATTGTTAAGTTCCAACATTTGCTTAGTAAAGCTACTATAATGTTGATTGTTTATTAAACTTAATTGATTTAATTATTTTAGTTGCATTAAATTAGCTTAAAGAATCTGGAAATTAATAAGTGGTTTATAGTACTATATTAGAAGTTCGAAAAAATGCAAGACGTACACTACTATTAACATGTATACAGCATATAATATAATGTACATATATTGCTTAAAAATTCGCTAAGTATTATATAATACCAATCACTGTATGATATAAAGAAAAAATTATTTAAACAGCAATCAGTCATGAGCATATGCATTGCATATATATATATATAGAAACATTTCATTCTATTCAGGTGCTATATTGTTAAACATACGCTACATAGGATTTCTAAAATCTATGAATTGAAATATGAATTGCTTTTAATGCATTTTTACAGAGACTAATTTATTGCCGCTCATGACACATTTATTTCATAAAAATAAGGTAACATAAAAATTCGGGCTCCGAAAAGTCTTATTTCATTCGTAGTTATTAAGAATGCACATTTACTTAATCTATGACGTGTCAATTCTGAATCAAGAACCAAATAGCATTGCTTTCATAACTAAACAAGCGTGCTCGTCTTTGGATAGTACTCTCAATTGAGAGCATAAAGTGATAAAATTGGTATAGTTCATATAATACCTATTCATGGCTAATCGCTCTGTTGATATATGTGCAGAAATCAACTAGGTTCGAACTCATAATTATAGACATTCTTAAAATGTACATCATTCTTGTTACTAAAATATTTACTGTGACTTTGTCAAAGATCATCCCAACGACTCTATTAACCAAACAAATCCTATGAATTAGTATTTTAGAAAATGATACGTGATTCAGCTTTGAATTGGAAAAAATTCTCTATCATTTGTTATTCTAGAGCAAAAATACATGGTGGTCAAACACTTCAAAGACTTTCTTCACAACAAAGGAGGAAATTTTATAGATTTATTGCTACATTAATGTTCATATTAATTATAAATGTGTCAGCTATTTTGCTTTCAATTTTCACTTCCTAACAATTTAATTTCAGTGTGTTTTAACCTCAAATCATAATAATTATTCATGATTATTGGATCAAGACCATAGGTTCATCCTAGGTCAAGAATTTCACAATTGTTGCTTTCAATTCGTATACACGTGTTGCACTCTAGCATGTTGTAATAATTGTGTTAATAAATTATTTATTAAATTCAATACTAAGAGTTTATGCCTCACATCTATTTTTATAAATTTTCCAACACTAGAACAGCCGTTACTCCTTTAAGAAATTCAAGTACTTGCTAAAGTGATTTAGTATCAAAAAAGCTGTTTATTCCGTTAAATCCATGCTGTATATTCTATTGGCAGTTTTTGGGTTGATAAAATTGATAGCCCTTTTAAACACTGTAAATTTCAAGACAGCAAAAATTTGTGTAACTAATGATTTTTGAGATTAATACGCTGTTGAAGTAGTTCTATAGAATTGTGAAAAAAATGTACTTAGCACAAGTCCAATTCGAAAAAACTTGATTATTAGAAAAAAAATTAAAAAAACCCTTCTAACGAGCGCAGGAATTGTACAAAGCACCCGTATTTATTTAAAAATATCTGTATATATATATATATATATATATATATATA
>CABFPE010000040.1:2068840-2105509 GCA_900660155.1 Hofstenia miamia | reverse complement strand
TATTTATTTAAAAATATATATATATATATATATATATATATATAGGATTTAACACAAAAACAAATTAATTAAACTTAACCTACAGCAATGGCCATTCGCTTTTTTGCAAATTATATATAAATTCTTTTCAAAATATTTAAAAATAAAGTTTTCAAAAAAATCTATTTCAGGTCGAACTCTCTTTGCTCAAAGTCTCAGGTATTCAGCAATGGATCGAATACAACTATTTGGCAACACGCGCATCAAGATCGACGCCATTACTCCAAAAATATAATTCCTATTTTGCCTTCTCTCCCGAAAAATATTCATTTAAAGCATTCAACACTAATGTTGCTTTTTGATGTTTCCATTTTATTAAAATTTTGCTTTATATATTATTAACTAGCTGCTCTATTGAGGCTTGTTTTGCGAGTTGACCATAAGGTTTTTCTGATGCATTACAAAAAACCCATTTATAAAAGATCATGGCCTACTAAAAGAGTATGCCATGAAAAGACCTAAATTTATGATAATTACATTACAGTCGTTGTACGTTATAAATATGTTACCCTTGAATATCTTGAATATGGGGTCTTAGACCCTTGATTTCTGAATCATCCTAACTGTAACTGTCAATTTTAGATATAAACCTTCCAGTATCCATATATTCATACATGTAAAATTACCTTTCTCTGGGATCCTTTCCCTATGAAATGTGTAACACAGACAGATAAATAGATGAACAAACTTTTATATAAATGCATAGATATATACTTGTATATGAAAATGTAAAAATTAAGTATTCTCTTAACAAAATATTTCATTGACAATCTAAAGCATAGGCCCGTACATTTGTGGAAGGAAACTACAGCAAGTGAGTTGACCAATAAGAAAGTCATAGACTCAAAATTATTTGTTTACGTTTCTATACGAAACAGCTGATTTTCGTGCAATACGACAAAGGTCTCTCAATAATTTAAAAGTCTATTCATTCCAAGTTTAATGTACAATTGAAATTCCATTAAGTAAAATTCCAAATTTCCACTGTTAAAATCTATTTAATCTTAACTTTTTGTAGCATTGTTCAGAATGGAGGTCTTCAATAAAAACTTAGACAACTTTCGTTTTTAATTGAGAAAACACATAAAAACTAAAAAAAAGTGCACATGATTTTTTGATTCAAAGGAACAAATACTATGAAATTGTAAATTGACCAGTTAAATATTAATTAAATGTCTATGGTTAAGTCATTAAAAATAATTTCAGCTTGCTTCACAACTACTGATCTTACTCTTTCCCTGGATAGGTCTTGGAATGAAACCTGAAGAAGATTCTTACAATAATTGATGTGCAAGTAAGCAAATAAGTACTTTGATCCTTGCGAAACTCTAACCCCTAACATCAAGTCTATTTCTAAACTTGTTGAAAAGTATTACGATATTGCCATATTTCTTTTTACACAAAATTTTGTGTCTAATTTCAAAATTTCGAAACTTTATAAGCATAAACTTTCTGTATATACCGTTCAGTGATGTCATTACTTATTTAATTAAAATTAAACTTAAACGAAAGCATTTTATCATAGAAAAATTAAACTGAAGTGTGGAAATAGTTTTTTAGAAAGTTTTCTTTACAATTTGCTTTCAAAAAAACCTTGTTATATTATGCAGCAATAATATAAAAATGTTATACTTTATATAAAATACTTTTGTAGTTAAGGAGACAAAAGTTAGAAACTTTCCTCTACATCCAACTACTTAACTGTTATACTTTTACATTGAATTTAACTCAGAAACACTCTAGGATATTCTATTGTAACATTGATTTTCGAAATCTATAAACAACGTCTACATTCCTATCTCTTCACCGAGACGTTCTGGATCCGCCAGCTGTCTGCAAGGCTACAACTTGTAAAAAGGATTAAGATTTATATGGTTATAGGTTTTTGCGAGAATGCGTATGAAAAATAAATTCGGTATAAAATTGTTTAGCTTCTTCATTGCATACTATTGTCAAATAGGTTTTACAACATTGTTAGATAGTGTTTCTTCAACACTAAATATTGAAAAATCTTATGAATCACTGCTTTGAGATTTAATTTATTATTGGCACAGACCAGATGTCAGTCCGAAAGATCCACTCAGCAGAAATTGGGTGTCCCAACACTGTTGACATAACAATTTACGATCACCGTACAGCGCCGGTCTGCATTTCCGTCACATTTTAAATGCTTAGCAGTTTAGTGTTTATTCTATTCTTACGAAAGAAATAATGTGAGATCAAGAATTAATTTCAAAAACAACATGCCTACTAATCGCCTTTGTAATTTAAAAATTATTGAAAAGAATTTTAGGAGAAACGTTCAATATTTAAAGGGAAAAGCTTATGAAGAATGTGAATCGAACTCAGTAACAGGAATAAAAGGGACTATAAAAATGAATTGCAATGAATTAATTGAATTTTCGACATTGCAATTAGCAATGATTGATTATAACGAGAGCGTGTATAAAATAGTTATGTACCCTAACAATAAATAATAAGTCTTGTCTACCAACATCAAATTTTTTCGATAGATTACTTAGTGTCTCTGGTCTGGCCTTTACAAAACAATGCTGTCGTTTTTTGTGATTGAACTTAAAAATCCAATATTTCTTATAACAAGGGCATTTGGGAAGAAGAATTGGCTTCAACGTTTTATTTGCAATGTATTGCAGCCATTGCTCTTCATTCTGCGCTCATTTTGATGGCCCCTAAAAGGTATCCCATTGTGTTTCAATGCAAAGCATTAATCACTATTTGGGCTCTTGTATTGTGATATATCACAAAGCGTACTTCTAACCGTGCTTTGGCTTCCCTAACAGGTTGCTTTTTATGTGAGTTTTGATAAATTTTATAGTTTGCTTTTCATTCTTGAAATGGAGAACAAACTGGAAAAGACGTGACATTATTGGAAAGAAATGAACATTTCGTTTGTTAAGAAGATTAATTTAAAATACAACTGTCATTGGAAAATCGCATTAAAACGCTATGAAGAGAATAGTCAATCCGAAATCATGTCAGAATTAATAATAGTAATGTGATATTAATGCATAAGCATCCCAGATAAAAATATGTGCAAGCAAAAACATAGTTCAACACATGAAGCCTTTGATTATATACATTCAAAGCAAGAAATAATGCTTGATGAAATTAAATGAAGAGAAAATGGGTTTTCTCTCTGTTTTTGTCTATCTGTGTATTTTTTATCATTTTCATGGTCTGAAAAAAGCCCCGTTGTGTTTTCAGACTAATTTGGATTGCCATCTGGACCAATATTAAAAAATATGTTATATTTTGAAAAAAAACGTCATTTGAATGTGGGAAACCCTGTCTGCGAAAGCGAACTACTTGATACATGTCTGAATTAGCCTAGTGCTGCTTTTCTAGTTAAATTGCTTCTAAGCAGATTTATTTCAAATATCTTTATAATAAATGAATTCTAAGAAAATATTAATTGAACATGAGCCAAAAGTGATTCAATTGGTTCTCGCTTGAACTTAGACACATGTCTGCTAACACAAAACATAATGCATAACAAAGTGTACATGTACATGGTAGTATGAAATAATGTGAATTCTTTGAAAAATGAAGTGATTCAATAATCATTTGGAGCAGGCAATGGAATATCTATTAATATTTGTAGTTTCCCTATATGTGGAGAAAGGAAAACAGTAGACATTCTACTTTGAATAATTTATTTGCAGTCCAATTAAATCCATGTTTGTGTGTAAAGCAATTGTTTGTCAATTCTTGTAATAAAAAGCGTTGTCTAGACTTCTCTGATCTTTATTTAAACTTCATTTTTCTGGCGTTCTTTATAGTTACAAATCGTTTTATTCATATTTTCGAGAAATTTTGTTCAAGTCTCTTAAGAAATATATAAATCTTTGGATATAACCATATCTATGTGTGAATCTGCTTCCATGTAATAGCGTAAATTTGTGTGAAAAAATATTTCTGTGCCTGAAGTAGCTGAAAGTGTCATCTAGTTTTCAATAATATAACCTATTCTTAGAGAATATTCACACTCTTAATGTTTAAATAATAAGATAATTGCAAATGAATGTGTTCTGGTTCAATTACAGTCCATTTTAACTTCATTTCATTCTGGTTATTTGTATAAATGGATATGTATACATAAATAATTGTTTATTATTATAAAGACTCATGTGAAAGTAAGGATATTAATAAAATCAACTCCAATCCCTCCAACTAGATCTTAGACTAAAGAAGAAAGAACTTTTACGAATCTTATTTTAATTTTTTGAACAAAATCAATGTGTAAATGCAAGTCAGGTGGTTTCTTAGTTTATCATATTAATGCAAAGAGTTGAAAAATAAATTCAATGTTTTAAAATTACAATGCCTTCTTGATCTTCTTCGATGCTCTTCCGATCCAAGCCTTCAGTAGTTTTACAAAAGTAAATATTCTACAACAGCATCAATATTAGGAGGTCGTCATTTTACGTTATAGTAAAATGTAAAGGTTAAAATAGACAAAAAGTTCTACCATTTATCGGATTTAAGAAACGAATTCACATCGACTGTCTCTTGACACAGAATTGACGTTGTCAATAAAAATTTTTAATTGCTTTCGGGATATTGTAATTCAAATTCACGGTTTCATATCTTCCTAACTGTTTTAAAATGGAAGGCCCACTTAAAAATTACCGCTTAGTGGTAGAGTATGTTCTCGAAAACATGGGTCAGGACACAGTATTTGCGACATGAGCATCAATTTTTTCTGTCAGATATTAATAATTAAACTATATACGAATAAAGTAAACTATCAGATCATCATATTTTTCTTTTCTAACTAACTAATGCGTCTCATATTTGTCGTTCCGCAGCGATTTATCATGTCGTATCCACAACGCTCATAAAGGGCAGCTCATTATTTTAATATTGATGACTTTGAAATTTTATATTCTGAATATCATAGGATATGGTTTTTACTTTCTAGACCATTGTTTATCAAAAACGTATACCAGATCAGGGATTTCGAATTTCATGAAGGGACTAAAAAACATGTCACAAGCTGTCGTATCCACAGCGAATTTTCAATAGGGTATAAGAGTTATTCATCCATGACTGACTAAATCAGGAAAATGCTCAGAAGACAATACATTTTGTTTTTGTCGTTTCCGCAACGAAAGTATTACTGTGGCCTGATCCACATGTAAGTTCCTTAAATATCAGCACTTTTCGCAACATTGAAGCAACCCATACAGCACATTACTATAAAGCTCATAGCCAATATTTGCTTGTTGATATAATACGTCTAAATGCACTATAAAGTAATCAACTAAAACAAAATGATTAGCAAAACGATTAAGTAAAACTGAAATACTTCAAGAATTAAAATCCCTTGCATTAAATTGAACTAAAATAGCTAAAACCATCAAAATTTAATTTAAGGATGGGTGTTTATTAGTGGAATGTTATAAATAAGATATCATTGTAGTCCAAATGGCTCCACTTATGCTGGATTTGTGTCAAAAATAAATTCGCTAATAAGCCTACAGGTGATTAGTAAATGATTTAAACGTACACGTCACATAACGGGACAGCACTTGTTAATTGCATTAGGTGAATTAATTATTGAAAGAGAATAGATTAATATCTGATGCCTGTCATCTTGGGAGACATCCATCCTGTCAAGAATATTGGGCGTGTACCAAACATAGTCTACAAAACATCTTAAGTTTTTTAACCCGTTCTCATTTTCATTTTAGTATTTACCAACTCAAACTAAAAGTTTTGTGTATCTCAATATCAATTCATTTTATTTTTTTACTGTTTCAGAAATTCATATTTTATATTAGGTTCCGTTAAATCATAAAATTAAAAATGTATTTAATGATTAAAAGATGATCAGGAGCAAAAATTATACTCATATGCGTAGATGCAATATATGAAGTTATTATTTCAATGACTAACAAACGATTTCAAGGCTTTTAACGATTTTAGAACGGTATATGTATTGTACAGCTCCTGCTAAGATATTGTTTGTGTTAAAAAGCTGTGAACTTTACCGGTAATTCGATTAAAAACAGATTTGTGAATATATTAGTATCCATTGCAAATTGAAAAAATGGTTAGTTTCTATGACTTACGTATTTTAGATTTGGAATAAAATCTACAAGTTGGAAGACATGTTGGAATAGACTTAAAGGTGAAAAGTTAAATCAATCATGTTGGTTGCAACTAAACTATGTATAAGTGTCGCTAAATTCTTTGAGACGTCTGCCCATAAACAGAGATATAATCTTAAACTATGATGTTTAAATTGTTGAATATTGTAAAATTAACAGATGATTTCGGTTTACATACGATTTTAAATTTTTGAAATATTTGGAAAGCAAGTATATATCAGAACTTTGGTATTTTATAAATTTATTTACCATAAATAACAAATTTATTGCAAGTATAATTACAGAAAATTGTCAAAATAGATTGTAATAGGACATGATAGTACCATATGGATATATACGCAGCCATTGAATCAAGTTAGATTAAATAAAAAATATTTAAGAAGATTAAAAACTATTTCAAAAAAAATTGTAAAAATATTTGACTACTTCCTCTGAATTTGAAGGTATAATCGTCCGTTTAATTATATTTTAACTTGGATAAGAAAAAAATATTTTGCAATATACATTCATAAAATTCTTTTGTTTGAATATATTTTCGATAAATTCCCGACTCTGCATCGAATTCTAAAATTTATCTCGTTTAATAAATACTTAAAATTGATTTTGGGGTGTTACATACAATGTAGAAATTTATTGTTTACTATTTGTTATATCTATTTGTCTTTTAATTCGTATGCACATTCCAACATTAAATTCCCTGTAATGAATAGATTAAAATCTTCAAATATACATGTAGTTCTATCAGGGTTGCTGTTGACATGGAAATTTCGCACCAAATCAAATCAACAGCTTATCACTGGTTGATATCAACAGACACTTCTCGTTGATATCAACAAGGCTATTTTGTTTAGCTACTGTTTACAGTTTCTTGTACATTGAAGTGTTAAGCTCTAATAGCCTAATCTAACACCTAGCTTTGTATATTCAGTTCTGCAATCATTAATTACTGTTAACAGCAGCATGCTGCTTCATAAAACAGTATCAAAGGGCTATTTTATAACATCCGGCTGAGCAAACTCGTCAAAACATATAGTTTTGAAAATCAATAATGTTGTAAAAAAACAAATGTTTCATTTTAAGTCTTCCATTGCCTTCATCTCATGTTAACAGTAAATATGATGATGTTAACTGTTCATTCAGGTGATGTTGTTAATAGCTGTTTACACACCCTTTATTATCAATATCTTGTATTTTTATGTAATGTATTTCTACCAAATTGTCACCAAAAATTGTACTGCATTTATTTAAATAGCACTCATAATCATTGGTTTGACTGTGATGGTGCCATAATGAGAAAATTTTACAAAAACACGATTCTAAATTTACGTAATCATTCTTATATTATAATGCATGATATTCAAAAGATTACGAAAAATGCAAACAAAATACAAAATACACTGTTTTTGTCAAAAGACGAAATTTTATTCCATTTTGCATATTGCCTTAAACGACATTTGCGGATGTTGTTTATTCCTGCATATTCGGTTGCAGTACGCTTCATTCACGTCCTGAGAATTATTTTTAGAAATTGCGGATTGGTCGGAAAAAATTTGGTTTGTCTAGCTAAAAAGTATATTGCACGAAAATACACAAATACATGTTATACTATAAATGTCTTAAGAAATGAATTCACTGGTTCCGAAACGACACAGAAAATTTTTTAGATTAATTTAAGAATCCTCAAACAGCAAAAATTAATACCAAATTAAAGTCATGAGATTACCTATTAATTAAATACTAAAATTTTTAAAAGTAATATTTAAACATTTCTTTTAAATATATATATATATATATATACATACAAATGAGGATTAAAAACCTATTGCTTACAAAGTATGGTTCAGCTATTTTTTGAAAAGGATTAAATGTATCTTCTATTTACAAGTAATCTAGTGTTAAACCGTTTGTAAATAGACAATTGAAATCAATTGATATAAAAATCAATTTCAAATCAAAATCAATACAATTGATTTGATATTCCCACGTTGATATCAATTCAAATCAATATTAGCGGCATCGTTAAATTATATGGAATAATGGATATTGGTATTTGATATAAATTTTGCAAATGTAAACCGCTTACCTTCTGCGTTTGGAAAGGGCACTTGTGGATGCATTTCTGTAGTAGTCGTGACTAGGTTTGGCCTGTTGGGAGTGACTGGTTTTGGACAATCTGGAGACATAAAGAATTTACACTTTAAACAACCCTTTTCAGCTGAATTGAATGCGTAGCTAAAATTTATCTAATAAACATAAAATTACAAAACTCAAAATATAATTGAAAACTGTATCTTAGGACAGATTGATTGCTGTATTCTATAGCATGGTTTAAAGACTACTTAAAAAATGCTTTAATTCGCTTTGCTTTGCCGCAAGAGAAATAACTCTATTTTTATCATTTTCACATGCAATCTAATGAAATACCATTCTGTTAGTTTGCATTGGAGAGGTAGACACATAAAATTTTGCACACCGATTGCTTTTGCATTTCAAGATCTCTGTAACAATGTCGCCAAAGACCCTGCTGAATTGCGGAAATTATTTGGAATGACAAGAACAACATTTTATCAAAATTACAACAAAATACGCATAGGTATTTCTGTAGATCACAAGAAAGGAAGTGGAAGACCCCTGATTTTAGAGGGAAATTAGCGGAAGAGCCTGGTTCAAATAGCCCTATGCAACTCTCTAATATAAAATTTTCAGATGAATCACCATTTCGGGGAGGGGGCATCTGTTTCCCGGGCCCAAATCCATAGTATAGAGGGTCTTTAAAATAAACAGCAGTATTCAGGAAAAAAATTCAAAAAATTTCCAAAGCTCATTCCTAAGTAGAAGAGGATAAGCTTACTGCTGTGATTTTTGGCTAACGTCTAGTTTCCAGCGAATTTTACATTGGTCGTTCACGAGATTCCAAATTTTTACCCTAAAATCATGGCTTGAAGGAACTTGAGCGATCGAAGTTTCTGCGTACAAATATGCGAAGCAAGACACCATTAACGGCCAGAACTACACAGATATCCTAGAAGACTTTTCCGGTATGAGCACAGCCTTTGTCGACAAGGTTATATACGATGGCCATTCCAAAATTAACCTCCAATAGCCTACCGAGAAAAAACAAAAAATCCAAATTAATCTTTATTACCTAATTTCAATACATCAAATACATTGTATACTTCTCAACAGTCACCTTAAATCAATACATTTTTGATACCGTGGGATCAGCTTCCTTATGCCATCATCAAAGAACTCTGCCGCCTGTGCACTCAACCAGCCATTCACACTTTTGACCAGTTCATCATCCGATTGAAATCGGTGACTTCCAAACCACACTTTCATTTTTGGAAGAGATGGTAATCGCTCGGTGCCAATTCGGGACTGTATAGTGACTGATAAAAAAATCTCCCATTGGAAATCATTCAACAAGGCTGCTGTTCGGGCAGTTGTATGGGGCCTTGTGTTGTAATGCAGAAGGACAACACCTGCTTCCTCTTGGTTTGTTTTGGATCACTCGCCAGTGGCCTTTGAGGATCTCACATTAAGCATCGTGTATCCTGGAGGCATGAAGTCGACCAAAAGGACTTCTCTGCGGTCCCAAAAAACGGTTGCCATCCTTTTCCAATTCGAAAACGTTTGCTTAAATTTCTTGGGTTTGTTCGGTGAGTGAGGATGTATCCATTGCTTGGACGCCTCCTTCGTCTCTGAATTGACGAACGGAATCCAAAATCTAATCCCCAGTCACAATCTTGTCCAGGAATTGCTCCCCTTCTTCCCGATGACACAAAAGGAATGACGCTTCAGCGTCCACTCTTCAACCTTTGTAGACGTCGGTCAATCTTTTTGGTACCCAGCCTTCGCAGTATTTGTGATAACCCAAGTTATCCGTGATCACTCGGAATAAGGCACTTCTTGAAATCTCTGGGAAATCATTCTTGAGATCCGAAATTGTGACACGATGCCTTTCTCGAGACTGCTTCATCAACTTTCTGCACGAGTTTATCGGTCAACACTGTGAAGGCCATTCACACCCTTCCTCATAATGCACCTCAGACCATCCATTCTTGAACTTCCTGCACCATTCCAGCACTGATCCTTCGCTCATGACTCCATCTCCATACACTCGACACAGAAGATGATGAATCTCAGCTGCAGTTTGCCTTCTGCACACAGAAAGTGGATGACCAAAAGAATCTCACAGCTGGCGGACACAACAATAGGGAGCTCTATGATAAATGGGGCATGCGAAGAACTGACGAAGTCTAATGAACTGCCGTGATGCGTAAAGACAGTTCAAATTGCATTGTTTTTTTCGCGAAGTGCCATGCCACTGTGAATGGTTGAATTCTGTGTAAAGACAATCGGAGGTTAATTTTGTAATAGCCCTCGTACTACAGCAAAATTGGGACAACACCCTCACAATTCTCAACATACCCGAAATTTTTCTGAAGAAAAATAAGCTCAATTTTTGCAGTGGTTTGTGTTTTCTCCTGATTTTTCACCCATTGAAAATGTCTGGGTGATCCTTAAAGACGATGTGGAGAAGAATAAAGCCGACATTTACAACAGTTAAAGCAAGATATAATCGAATAGCAGCAAAAAATCGGTTTGAAAAAAACTGATGGATTCGATTTGGGCGTTGCATCGCCCCTAAAGAAAAATAGTATGCTAAGTCATCCACAACCGATTAGTACTCTCTATTGCTTTTGGATGATGTGTCTTTTATTTTTTAAGTTGTCAGAAAAATACACTTTTATGAGTTGCATTTTTTGAATCGAAGTAATTAATTTACATCAATTTTCCAAACAATTATAAAATCGTTTGAAAATATTTACAGGCTTTTATAAAAAATGTTTAAATACAACTGGAGAAATTTCACTAAAGTATTAATATAAAAAAATTTCATAGGTTTCTAAAAGTTTTTCCTTTGATTATTACAATGTTCATGTATTACATATATGTTGTGATATTTCTGTGTAAAGATCTCCTGAAAAACAATTTTAAGCCATTGCATGCATTTATTGAGTAGACTTCAGAATTAGTAAAAATTACAAGAGTCAATCAATTATTAACCTGCTATCAATCAATTATCTCAACGGATATTGATAGCTAAAAACGTTTTTTTAAACTTTTTTTCAAAGAAATATCAAAAACAAAATAAAACATACATAACAACTGTGGAATTCGCGAAACGACTCTGCGTTCAACAAAAACAAACTTTTGAAAAAGCTGCTGTCATAATTAAATCTAATTTGGCAACAGAATCAATCAATTATCAATTACTAAAGGTCGGGTCAATTAATTAAATAATCGAACAGCCCTAATAAAAAAGGCTCTCAAAGATACAAATCCATTACACAATGACTAACATCAAAATTCAAATATATTATTTTCGTAAATATTACCGGTCACATATTTATTAGTACAATAGTTTTTAAATAATATAATCGAATTCCCATTCATCAGCCAAAAACATTATTGGTTTCTTTTGAAAAGCACTCATTAAATAAACTGTGAACATTTCCTATTGACTAGCGCCAAACTACAAAGCCATTGCAAATTAACGATTCATTCTTTGTTGGAGAGAAACATTATCTAAAAAATATTTATAGATGTTTTTATGAAATTTAATTTTACTAATGGTAATCGACACATCATCTAACTGTATATTACATCTTGAAACAATTGAAACATTAACGCTTTCAAATCCTTAATGCTGTTATTAATTTTAACTACTTCTTTCCATTTGTATGTAATGTGAAGCGATTTATAAGTGCTTTAGTCCAATGCACAAAAGTACTAGGTGATATTTCTACGAAATAGATGAAGGTAATCTTAGAATTAGAACTACGATTCTATATAATTGGAATCGAAAATCGATTACATGGAAATTGATCACCGATTTTATACAATCTCTCCTAATCAAAGCAATTCTGTTATCACTAGAGCGCGTAAAATTCAATAACCTCAAAATGTTTTTTTTCTGTCAAAAAGATTTGGTTAGACATGAAAATGTGAATTGTGCAATTATTTAGTATGGTTGCAAGGTCAAAAAAGTCAAAAATATTTTGTCAGATCAACACTTCATTTTAAGGTCACCATAGGATAGAAAATTGCCTTCTCTTTCATCGACATCTTTAATTGGAACCTACATCGCGACGAACTCTGGATTTGCAGGTAAACACTTTAATTGTTGCTGTGATGGAATCTGGACTACCTTATTATTATTATTATGGGAAGAATTCATGCCTTTCTAAAAAACAGAATTTTTCATTAAAATGTTCACCTTTTCATGTAATTCAGGCACAGGAATAATTTTTATCACAAATGATCACCATAACAGGGAGCACATTTATCCATAGATGGGTCAATAGTCACAAATTGTCTATAAAATTTGGACAAAACCAATAAAATTGTAATGCATAAAGAATAGGATAGGGTTACAAAAATCCTTACTTTAAATTAAATGAAACTCAACATGAAGCACAATGATGCATGTAATTATACAGTATGGATCTCAATGTCTTAATGAAATTTAGATTAAGAATGAAAATTTAATTCAATATCATGAAATTGACTAAAAAATTAAAAAATGAGAAAAAAATTCAACTCTGTTTCAAATTAGTAAGAATTAAGTTAAAATAGTATGCTTTTTCTAAAATAGATTACATTTTTATTTCAATAAATCTAAAAAACAGAAAAATAATTTCAGTTGTGTAACAAAACATAAGCGGGAACAATCGATTTTGGAAAGCCTTTAAACATTCGAATGAGGATTAAAATATTTCCCCCTTATTCTTAATAAGCAAATTTAAAACTTTTTTGAATTTACTGTCAAAGATGTGTTTTTAAATTATATTCATTTTGTACAACCCTGATTAGTTTTTGTTTTTGTGAGATAGTAGCTAAAAATAAATGTCACAACAAAAATTACCCCGTAGTGCAACTGTTGGTGGAACATATAACGTCAGTAGATATAGTGCCTTGAACTGCGATTGCAAAACCGTAGCAACGCTTGTGCCGTTTGCAACCGCCGTATCCGGATTCAGGCTTAAAAAATCCCCAGCTGCATCTTTGACACGTCACGTTTTCGCCTTTATCGTGTCCACAACTCTAAACGGACAGTAGATAAAGATGCCATTTTATAACCAATCAAAATAAAATTACCTTTCTCCGTTACAAGCCCATAATTTTTTCCTACTCGTTTACAATCTCATATAATTATTTTGATTTAATCTTTTTTATATGTACAGTGATGTTTCTGTGCAAAGAAATACCGTTAATAGTTTCCATACCATTGCAAGTGGATATGTAGCTATTTTCCGGGGTCCCAGATCCTTCATTATTGGTCAGAGTCTCACTGCGTATTTTTCCAATTTGGGCCGGGTAAATCGAATAGTTCTAGAATCCTAATTTGAACCAACATTTGAACTTCGAACTCAAAAGTGTTGGTATTACCCAAGCAAAAGCAAGAGTGCAGGTTTTCAAGGGCAAAAGAATTGCTTAAATTTTAAATTTAATTGAAGAAAAAATTGTATTTAGGAATTTCAAAAACAATGAATTTTTTTCATTGCTATAGCATAGTGTGAAAAATTGTGCTTTCTACTTTGCCGCCACAAAATGTCTTTGTAGTGGGTAGGGGAAGGGTTAGGGCATGGATTTCTTCGATATAAAACACCTGGACGCGACGTGTTTTTTGCCTAATTCATAGTTGGGGTTGATTGATGATAGATATTATTTACACTCGTTAATAGAAATAACCAGTTCCTCAGATAAAATGCAATATCAACTTTTGCTAAAAAAATTAATACAATAAACATGGTTTTTCACGTATTTCTTGTAAAAAACTACTGTGAAAAACACTACAGTGAAATTTTTAAAATTTATATGCTCTAGACATGCATGAGGTGCTTACAGGTGATGATAAAATCATTTACAACATTTTTTGGAAAACAATTTGTTAAACCGAAAGTTTATTATTTCATGACCAATTTTACATCTAGCAGTGGATATTGATTTTGGAAATGAATTCTTAGAGCTTGAGTAAAACAGAATTGTTTGTTTGATTCGTTTAAAAAACGACAAATTGTTTTGTTTTAAGTGCATAGTTACTCAAAACATTTGTAAGTAGAAGTTCCACGGTGTATAACCACTAGGCTTCCACGATAAAAATGTTGAGATCATCTGAACTATGTCTATATTTGATGTATTAGAATCCAGAAAAACCTCTGAAGAAAATAGAGATTGACGACAATATTTGCATTTATTGCTCCAAAAGATCCATTCACATAAAGAGATCCCAAATTTTCAGCCTCAATAATGACATTATCAATGCTGTTGAAAATATCTGATAACCAAGTAAACTTTTAGCATCAGCTGAAATTAGGCAGATATTTTGTTCTGTATCAAGTACCCTTTTAACATTAACATAACAATCTGCACCATTAGTTCGTCTATAGGATAAAAAACCTACTTTCAATAAAATCTGAAGAACAAAATGAAGTTTAAACAAATTGAAGCTGAATTTCATCAAGTAAATTGTGAATTTAGGTAGAGAGTTGATGAAGTAACTATAAATGCATCAAATTTCTGATTTGAAGTCTCTCTCTATAACTAAAGTAAGTTACAAAATTCTTGAAGAAACATAGTTTGCCATTAATTCAAAAAATATATTACATCTGAATAAAATTTTTAAAAAACTTTGCGAGAGGATTACACCTCTGCCACACAATTTATACAATTATATCACTCTTTGAGACCTGGATTATGTTCATCTGATAAACAATTATTTAAATGTACATATTTGAAGAAACCAAATTCGCTGCAATTATATTTCAATCGGATCTTAGTAATTTTATTCCTTTGTATACCAACATTAATCTTTTTAATTCAAAACATAATGTTACACAAAGTTGGATAGATGCTTCTATTGAAATTTCAAAAATTTATATTTACAAGCTTGTTGCAATTCATTTTATTCGGTCCGTTTTTTGTCAGTAATTTCCTAAATCTTGGGTCCAGCCGGTGTCCATCTCTGGTGTAGCACCGTACTTAAGCTAAGTCTTCTTTTCTTAATTAAACTGATGAATTTCTTTTTCTTTTATTGCATAATGTAAGTGAAATTGGAGTGTTGAAAATCTAGAGACAATACTACAGTCCACGTATCTGGCACAAAATCACGCCTTGGTGTAACCGTATAACTCGCAACCAGTTTTCCTTTAATACACCATATTGGGAGATCAATGTATAGTAAATTAAATTTCTTCTTTATGTTTTGATGTACTGTTTTAATTAGATTTGCAATAAGATACACAACACATATTGGGTATTACAAAATATTGAATTTCACGATGAAATAAGCAACAGCAAAAAACAAAAGAAGTGGAAATAATCTATTACGCGTACGATTTATTCCCGCAATCACTTATCGACAAGCCCCAACTATGCAATACATTTCTCAATTTGTTTCGTGTAGCGTCCATGTGTTAAAATATCACAGAAGTCCATGGTTAGGGGCTAGGCCCCAGATTAGTTAGTGGTTAGTAAAGGGCTATTGCACTAAATTTTATGATTTTAAAAATTTTTTTCGGGTAGGGTAGACAACTTTGTTCGCACACAGCTCTCTAATTTGAAAACACAGAATATGTCAAAAATGATTTTATTTTTGATTTTGATTTACGCCCTTCGCGATTGAAGACCAAAGGTTTCTATGTTAAATATAGACCTTAGACCATTAGAATATTAATTATAATCAAACAGCGCTTCGTATTGAAAACATACGTACATGAAATATTGATAAACTATTGTTAAACTAAATTTTATTTTATTATGTAGGCCTAATTTAAAAAACATATATATATATATTGACGACAGTCTTAAATATCGATTTCGATGTGTTACCATCATCGTCAGCTTACAAAATATGCGGTAAATAAATTTACAATAAACTACACTAAATATAAAAGATCTTATTACATACACTTAGAATAAATTTAAGGTCATCATGCTTTGTTGTCGATTTAATAATTTACCCTTTGTTGTTTCTTTTATATATATTGCCTTTGCTCTTTTCGGATGCTTAGTTCTTAGTAAAATTTTAAATTGATCTTCCTTAGTTTGATGTTGATGGGCAAAAATTTCTGAATTCAGATGTCCTCTTAAATGCTCATTAGATCCTATTCCCAGATGTCGCTTAGCTTCACCGATATATGATTTATCGCAATCATCACATGTATATTTGTAGACTAGGGATGAAACTAAGTTTTTTGGGTTATTGTCTTTGATATTAAACATATCTTTTGTTTTAAAAGTTGTAAAAATCGCTTACACATAAATATATATATATATAGATATATATATAAACGTTATATACAATATGTATACTTACAATAGAATGTTCATAACCTTTAGCACAAAGTGGGCAGGAATGGCAGACTTTTCCAGATGTATTGAAATATTGGGTCGCATTGCAAATAACTCTGTCCTGAACTAACGGCTTAGGTACACCGCAATATGAAACTTGCACCTAAATGCATAATTATGTACTAAGTAATAAAACAATATGAAGTCATGTTTGTTTGGTAGATATTGAATATAAAAGGTTTTCAAAATATCACATAGTGCCTTGATTTTTCGGAAGGAGCACCGCACGAAATTTAAAAAATTTTCAAGCACGAACGCGAAACAGCACGAACATCTTTAAATTTTTCGTTGAATGTAAAAGGCATCTTAGATTAAACCTCTAATGAATGAAGTATTCTATTTTCCATACCTTAACAAATTGTTCAAGACACCAAATTTTCAATGATTTTAATATGTTAATAAGTTAATAGATTTAAAAAATCAAAATAACAAATATATTTTATGCGTATTTTAATGTGGGCATGAGCACTTTCATTAACACGAAATTCGGAAAATATGTTCTTTAGTTTGCACCAACTGTTTCTTAATAGTATGTAATGTTTTGACTATATAAGATTACAAGATTGGCTACCTTTGATAAGCTCATACTCTCTTTTTATGCAAATTATAGGAATAGATTTCTCATTGTCAATACTTTTCAAAATAACAAGTTTCTAAAAAATTCAATAAATAGATTCGCTTGTATGAATTGAAATCATTGCTTAGCTAATAATTTAATGCTTGCCAACATAAAAAGGTCAATAGTGGTAATTCTTTAGGCTTTTCACAGTCTCAATAAAATTAAGGCAGGGAGGCCCTTAAAATTGAAATTTCAGAAGATATCTCTCAAAATTTTATAATTTAAACAGTAAAAGTGCTCTTAATTAGTTAGTATTTTAGGTAATAAATGTACCTTGCCTCCCCTCCCCCCCGCGAAAATTCGTTCAGTCATCACTGTGTGGCTGGACTGAACTGAAGAGTTGTAATCTATTTCCACGATTTACACTTTACATAGCAGTTGTATACCCTCTTAGCCTAAGAGTCTTAGGGTACAAAAAATGTATTTAATTCGTTGGCTAATGGTTAGAGCAGAATTGGGGAACATTAAGCAGCCCCACAGATGGGCTGAATTTTGTTGTTGGGGCATAATGGACGACTAACAGCATTCACGTGAGAATAAATTACAGAAGGCAGCAAAAAGAGCCCAAACCTACATGACATTATATTAAACCTTAATGTATTACCAAATTTTTGACAATTATTTTAATGTTTAAGCGATTTTTGGAATTGATATCACAACAGTGCTTGCTTAGAAAATTTATCGTGAGATGAAATAATATTGTGGGAAATTTAAATATCCAACTGTAAGAAAAAGAAAGCGTGGGTGTAAATAGCATGTAAATCCAGTATTAGAAAAAGCAGTTCATTAAGAAAGCAATGATTTCCCACTGTAACTTCATTCACACTCAACCTAATAAAACAAACAGAAAATAATAAACTAAATTATCAGTAGAATTGAAGTAAGTATTGCATTATAAAAAATTAGGCCACATTTACTCTATTGGGCATGGATCTAAGAAAGCCTGCGCACGGGTCCAGGTTTTGGCACTGGCACACTCCAATTACTAATAATTTTGGTACTTTGCAATAAAAATATGCTTAAATATGATCAAGCATGGCTGTATCTTTTTCTGAAAATATTATATTACTAAATACTATACAAGTGATAACTTGAAGTAAACATTTTAGCAAAGAAAAAAAATTTTATATTACTTCATCAACGCAATATTTCACTGACACAATTTATTTTTTATTTTAATAATATTCTATTAAATAAGTAGAGAAACTACATATAATATTCAATTAAGATATTTTGGCCAATTATTTTTTAACTAAGCCATGACTAAAAAAAATAAAAGAATCCTGAACAATTCAAAATCAAAATAGAAACTTTACAATCTGGAAATAAAAATTTGGTAAACCCCTTTAGCCACGTGATGTTCATATCGCTGTTATGATTGATATGTTTAAGATCTTATAAAATTAGTAATAAATTTATTATAATGATCTGGTGTGTACTCAATTACATGCAAATTATATTATTGTCTAGAAGTTGCAATAATTATTTTCTTTCCATCTCTGTCAAAGGAAATTTCTTCAGAGGCTAAAAATAGTTTATTTTGTATTTGCTTATAGAAAATTTAATGGTGCCTAAAAAATGGATGCAGACTCAGCTTTCAGCAACTGCTTTAGTCGCAGCATGCTGAGCCATAGATTACTAAATATTAATATTTAGTTATCAATGGCTAAGCACATCTCACGGCTAAGCGGTAAGGCTAAAAACAGAAAACTGTCTAAGAAAATTATTTTGATTTACTTTGCAATGGTTCATAAGGTGTGTGCATCACCAAAAATATTATATTAAATCTGCAGTTAAATTATAAATGAGAAAATGTTTATTACTATTAATTCACCTGTTAAAGATTGTATGAAATCGACACCTAGGACTCGGAAGTTCGTCTGCGTGTAGTCTGGGGAATTGTTCTTACAGAAGTAATTTGTAATTTTTTATGCTAATTTTCTATTTTTGAAAAGCAATTTTAGCCATCACCTTTTAAGACTTCAGCTAATTTATTGTGGCAATACGATGAGACAATGTGGACCCAAAGCAATAGAAATTCTTAGCAGATGATTACAAGTGCCATAAAAAGCAAGAAAGAAAGTAATTTTTAAAATACTAGAACGTGTCGAAGTAATTATCACAGTATCAGCGACGCTTCGAAATCGAGAAATATCCCAAATAGATTTTTAATCGAAGTTATTTATGAAATTAAATTGCTAATAAACTAATCAAACGTATTCAGAACGCTGAGAGGTTAACAAATCGCATGTCTTAACCTTAAACAGCCTGGCGTCCTTTTAAAAAGAAAAGCCGTTTTTCACATTTAAAAAGAAATTTTTTCCAGCTTGCTAGGGAGTTTTTAAATCGTGATGCATTGACATGTAAATTAATGGGAACATGCTTGAATGCTGAAAATGCGTTTTGCTGTGGCTGAGGCTGTTGAAAAGAATAACTACTTTCTTTGAAAATTCAGAATTTCTAAAAGTGTTTTAAATTCTTTCCATACCTAACGTTCATGCTTCGATCCCATGGCAGCAATACAGAACTTTACCTGTTTCTTGATGTGTGCATTGAGGTGTGCCGTGCTCAAATTCAGAAGGTGCGGGGCTTTCAAATTGTTGATATTGTTGTTAGTTTTTGAAATATAAGCATTTAAAATATTTTCAACAACCTCAAAAATTATAAGGCATACCTGGGGTGTTTACGGTTAAACTAGACATGGTTTTGGTCTTAGTTAGGAATAGTGTAAAAATAGATAGGCTTACTAGGGAACCGTAAGGGCTATGCCCAAATCGTCCGAGAGAGTACCTCCTCGCGGTGGTTTCGGGATATTAATAACTTACATTCAATGGGTGCGTCGGTGTACGGAGCCCCAATAAAAATAGGGTAGAAGAAGGTGCCACCACATGTACTTTGTGCATATGGGGACGGTAACGTTCGAGAAACCTGTCTGTTTCAGTTTTTCGGGTAGACAGGCAGCCACGCAGTGGAAACACTGTTAGCGCGAATGCTACTGGTGCCAGTCCATGAGTGCGTCTCATGGGGCAGTCATTCAAGGATATTTCTTTGTTTCTGGCCTATGAGATAGGCCAAGGCCAGCACTTGCTGTACCTTTCCTGTGAGGCAGCTTTGCTGTATCACAAGTAGTTATGATCCAACATTCCTTTTAATCGGAGACTTTATTCACTAGATGCTTTGCATTCATTGAATACGCCCGCGTACTCTAATATAATTTTCGGATCTTTATAGCAGCCAACAGGTGCTCTCTTATTTACCACTTTTAGTAGCTTTGGTTGGCGGGGAGGCGCAACCCTCTCAACTGACGTTCAGCCTTCGGCTTCACTCTGCGATCAGAGTCAACACAGATCTGCGTGCAGGGATCACCCGAAGTTTGTCATGACCAAACCGGCCTTAGTGGCATACTTCCAGAGGTTAAGGTGCGGACCCGAATCGCGGCTACACCCACTGAGTTAGTCTTTTGACTTCTTCAGTAACCCCACCACAGGCTTACAAATGGTCTGTATACGAGAAATTATATTTTATTAATTTTTTACAAGGCAAGGCATTGGAAATCGTTTTTTAATTATTTCTAGATTTTTAAATATATTATGTATATACTTTTAAGTGTCTCGTCAACCGTTGCAAAAACAAACTGTTGTAAACTAAGACGTGAAAATTTTGTCAATGCACATGTTTACAGCTCACTTTAGTATATTAAAATTTTTGTAAACTAAGACGTGAAAATTTTGTCAATGCACATGTTTACAGCTCACTTTAGTATATTAAATTTAGTGACATAAGTTAAAGGAACAAGTTGTATTGTATCAAAATTTCACATCTTTTAAAAATATTTCTTAATTGAAAGGCTATTATCTATCATCTGGACGTTTAAAAAACGAAAATGAAGCCTGAAAGTAAAAGAAATCAATTAATAAATTGTAAATTCTATCAAGTCTGTAAGCCGCCTTTTTTAATACAAATTACTCTCTATCTATTCTGCATATTAAAAAATAAAAGCTAGCATTTTATTTTTTTAGAAAAAATATTGTCTAAACGAGGAAAAATTTAGTTCACACAAAACTTTTCGTTGTTTTCAAATAAAAAAACTTTTATCATTCTCCATGAAGTGATGCACTATTTGACGTTTCATTTTATTAAATTGACTAAAACATGGCGATGATAAGAAATTCATTATTGATAGTTTTAAAAGAGAACATGTTAATTAAACAATGCTTTTTGCAAAATTCTTGACTTAATGTCAAGTTTTCGTCTTAAAAAAAGCAGTAAATACTTTCCTAAGAAAAATGTCTCTTAAGTAAAATATGTGCTTTTTCAAACAACCTTCCAAATGTAGTTGGGATTCATAACGTTTGAAACAGGACGGTTTGAAAAAACGATAAAAAACTTGTTTTTTCAATTTTTTTTTCAAATAAAGAGTGTGCCATAATATGATCTTACATTGGTTGTTTACTTGATTTGAATGATGATCAAAACAGTAAAAAAAACATTTTAGCAATGTTTTAATCATGTCTACTGATGTCTATGCGACACCCCTCAGGGAATATTTAAGGCTTAAAAAAGTTATATAATTCGCTTTTGACAATTGCTAGTCACTCTAAATTCCTTGGAACGATCAAATTCACAATTTACTGGGTGAATTGTTGAATCGCTAGAAATGATCTGTGTATAAATTCTTCCAACACCCGCACAATTTGTTTAACAAACAAATGTGTAAACCATACGTTGGTTTAAAATTGCTGTTCAGGTAGGGAATTGCGCAGACTTAGTTTAACATTTACGTACAATAATATCAATAACACGGTTTCTTCTACTGACCCCATTATCAGTCAGACATTTCGTGCACAGTAAAGTAATTAGGACAATTATAATTATATACAAAATTTAGAGACAATATTAAATTATTTAATATTTAAAATTTCAAAAGATCATCGACATTATTTTCACAATATGTACTTAAAAAATCAAACTCGACGGTTCTATATCTTTCCACAGGAAGTCAAAATTAAGTCAATAAGCAACTATTTTAAAATATTTTAAAATCTATGATGGTTTCCTCAAAAAATTTAAACGCTTATAACTCACTAACTAATGAATATAATTAAAATCTAAATACACCACAAGATAGAGAATTGTCTCCTCTCTTTTTTTCAACTTAAATTCCTGATTTGGCGCGGTCCTGTCTAGGCGCGACTTTGTACGAAATCAGAGGGTCCCGAGACTACGTCGCGACAACCTCTGACTTTGCGCACGGCGCGGCTGAACGGGGCTCACGCTGTTTTTCTAAAAAAGACAAAAATATTTGAGGGTATTTGTATCCATGGGCATTAGATCGACTCATTAGCTAAATACAAGGTATGGAAAGAATTTGAATATTTTACAAAACTCGGATTTCTCATTGAAAAAAATTCTTATTTGCATGTACTTCAGTTTTACCACAAATTTTAATCATCGCATTAGTGCGCACAAACCCATAGATGTGTTCATGTCAAAGGCTTTCAATATTTGTTATCAGGCTCGGATGCAATTTTTCGTACATGTGACAAAGCGGGTTGTCATTTTAAGGTAATCCTGGCGGACATACTGTTAACTACATGCATATATTGTAAATGAAAAGAGGTTATTATATCACCTTAACACTAGCACAAAGTAGACAGTTATTGTAACCGTCTGGTTGACGGATTGTTCGTCAGCAAAACTAGAACGCTCAAGCTGTTCAACGCAATGAATGTTGCTATTCTTAAGAAAACAACGAATACTCGTAATAACAAAACTCACTAAAGCAGTTTCTACGAAATTCATCGTCTTGGATTCTTAGAACAATATCATATATTACTAAAATCCAAAGATAGTGATATACAAAGATCCAAATGTTTACTAATCCTGGAGATTGATTGGCTAAATTCGCAACGTCCTTCAAAGATCGGTGTCCCTTTTGCCTGTTTTAAAACTTTTAGGCTGATATTTTACATGCTGTAGTATTTCATACATGCTGGAGTATTTTACACTGTTTGAGAATCGAATCAGCAAGGAAAATACAAATAAACTTTAATGAGCAATTTGCCAAAAGACTGTTCTTGGGATTATCATTCAAAGTAAACACTCCTTAAACTAAAAATTGGGATTGTCTCTTTTCCCATAACTAAACATTATATTTGAATATGGTGCAATATCAATGGTTTTTCAGACTCCGCTCTATTCAATGAAAGATTTTTTACAGACGAAACTAACTAGAATTTCTTAAAAAGTTATATAACTTTCTAAGTTCTCTTGGCATGCTACCATGAAATAAGTTATTACAAAAACTCAAACCATTATATTGTAATATTTTACCAATTACACATTAATATTTTAAAATCTGGTTAATGAAAGGCTGGTATGTAGCAACAGAAAAATAACATTAATTAAAAGCTGTAATCAGAAACTGCAACATGGATGCATGTGATACGGCGATGACGTTATGATGACGTTTTTCCTTCAAACAACTAATTATTAATAATTAATTAGTAATTGTTAGTATTTATAATTCGAACGCTAAAAATAGCATGGAAATGTGATTAAAGATATTCAAACTTTAATGAAGCACAGATACATTCGTCTCTATTTGCAAAAGTACATAAAATGAAAATAATCGGCAAGTCAACGTTGTATACCGCGGACTTAATTGATGTAAAAATGCCGACGTAAAACCTAGACACGCTAGAAAGCGGTTTATGCAAAGCCACCCTTTGAAATTGTGTGTTATAAATTGACCAGGTTATAAAAGTAGCAGACTTTAATGAAAAATTTAGGTCTTCCTTAATCTGGGTGAATGTACTAAGCTTATTGCCTTCGCAAAGCGTTTTAACAACGTGGAAATTAATTATTCTATTTTATAATAAAGCAATTATGCAGATTCGCATTAATTTCCCAATAAAATTGCGTCATATCAAGCGGCGGCTGTTTGAAGTGTAAATTTTTATACATAGAATGCAATTGGCGCATTAATTTGAGTAGGCGCTCAAGTTATGCAATGTAACTAGTGCGTGTGAATCTTCATTCAGTTGTGTACTTGAAAATAATAAGTAAATATATTGAAATATTAGCAAATATCAAGACTCTGTTTACAGCGTTAACAAGTACAGGTAACACTGACAGACTGAAAAGCATCTTAAATTTTGATTAAACGCGTTAACCAAATAAATCTTAAACGCTGAACAATAATATTATTGGAATTATGATTCTGTAATCAAATTAACATTCCTTGAATTTTTAGGTTATAATAGCTTGTCTATAAGCTATAACTAATTTCTTGAGAAAGTACTTATACTTTATTGTTATAGGCTGTAATATTTCTAATGTTTGCAATTGGAACTTCGATGCCTAGCAAATAAATTTCACTTGGAAGCTAATTCTAAATATTGATTGGCAATCGAATTCCGCCGTTAAAAGGTCAGGAAGCTTGTCTATTTACTTGTTGATGTGAAACACTTGAGGACCAGTTAGATAAAACAAATAAAAACTACTTTAGACACATGCCATAGTCTGACGCCGCAGACAAAATCGATCAAGCATTTCATTTTGTTTATCTTACGATGTTCAATGTTTCTGGATTGCAATATTAAGGCTTTTACATGCGTTGGTATAGATATTCTAAAAAATGGAGTAATCTGAATACATGCTACTCCAAAGTTCGGAAGGGTGATATATCTTCAGGTGGGAACTTTTGAGGTGATAAATCTCCAAGTGGGAAATGTCTCAATTATTATTTTTAGGGTTAAGGTTATGAGGGCTTAGGTTTAGGTTTAGAAAACACCAACAATTTGTGACTTGGGCTATAAAATAATGGAAAAGTAGAGTTTTGGGTGAGGCATTAGGGTTCAAACATTGAGAAAAATATTTCCTGCGGAATAGCGTTAGGAAAATTTGATTATTAGTGAATTTGAGGAGTAGGGTTAAGAGAGGAATAGAAATATATTATTGTATACCGTTAGGGTGACATATCTTCAGGTAATCCAAAAAATATGCCATATTTTTAGCCTTAAAGGGTGAATAGTTGAATAATGAAATTTGATCTGCAAAAATACCGTAGAATGAACATCTGTTTGATTTACTTCAATTCTAGATATTCAATGGCTAGCTAGTAAAGAGCTTATATCAATGCAATCTAATAAAATACGAAGGAGACATATAACAAATTTATACAAATATAGGACAATTGAATTGCAAAATCGTGTTATGAGTAGTAATGCTACACATTCTATGTGTAATCATAATTATATGCAATGAGTAAGTTTTCTGTAATTATGTAAAGAAATAATATTGTTAAATGTAAACAAGTTGTCGATTTAAACAATTTATCGTTAATAAATCCTTGTGGTCCAACAAATGTAAACAAACTTTTGGGTGTTCTCACAAGAATTCACAGAAATTTTTCGCATTTTTAAGTTAAGATCTGATTCTACGTGTCACTAACTAATTTAATGCGCCTCCATCGGAAAAAATGGGCACTTGTAAAACCATTTTCGATAAATATTGATGAACCATTGTGGATTTTGCAAGTATTGTGATTTTTAATTGGTTTTGATATGTATATAATAGGATTTATGAAAAAAAGTTTTCATACAGGTATTTAAACTTTCTGAGTGAATTTATAATGAAAAAACTAATCATTAGGCTAAAAAGATCCCTTTTGGGATGATTTACATACTATCAATAGGCAAATTAATACCATCCCATTTGGCGAGTATTCAACGTTTTGGTCTTGAATATTTTGCTTCCAATACATTCTAATTCATTTTAGACATAGATTTAAGTCAATGGCTGTTTAATAAAAAATTATGTAAGATTTGAATGGGAGAGTGTAAATATGTTTTAAAGCTAAAAAGCGTAATTCACGTAAAAATGGATTAAATATTAATGGTTTCTCTCTAAAGAGAGAAAGGAGAGATAAAGGAAATCACTTACCAAAAATAATAGCACCAAAGAGAAGTAGACACTGTGATTTGAAATCATTATCAAAACAGTAAACGACCTATTAAGAAGCCTAAACAGAACAATGATTAAACCAATATAATGCAATTATCTGAAAATTAGTGAACGTTTTAAAAGTACTTTTAACGTAGCGTTAAAACGAAACGTATTCAAAGGGACAATTATATATTATGGAAGGGGATATATTTATTCAAATGTAGAAAAATACATTTTTTGTAATATAGAGGAGGCCGACTATTATGATTAAGTACATTGTAGTAGACTGTATAATGCAAAAATTGATTAATCATGTATAATATNTCTAAAAAATGGAGTAATCTGAATACATGCTACTCCAAAGTTCGGAAGGGTGATATATCTTCAGGTGGGAACTTTTGAGGTGATAAATCTCCAAGTGGGAAATGTCTCAATTATTATTTTTAGGGTTAAGGTTATGAGGGCTTAGGTTTAGGTTTAGAAAACACCAACAATTTGTGACTTGGGCTATAAAATAATGGAAAAGTAGAGTTTTGGGTGAGGCATTAGGGTTCAAACATTGAGAAAAATATTTCCTGCGGAATAGCGTTAGGAAAATTTGATTATTAGTGAATTTGAGGAGTAGGGTTAAGAGAGGAATAGAAATATATTATTGTATACCGTTAGGGTGACATATCTTCAGGTAATCCAAAAAATATGCCATATTTTTAGCCTTAAAGGGTGAATAGTTGAATAATGAAATTTGATCTGCAAAAATACCGTAGAATGAACATCTGTTTGATTTACTTCAATTCTAGATATTCAATGGCTAGCTAGTAAAGAGCTTATATCAATGCAATCTAATAAAATACGAAGGAGACATATAACAAATTTATACAAATATAGGACAATTGAATTGCAAAATCGTGTTATGAGTAGTAATGCTACACATTCTATGTGTAATCATAATTATATGCAATGAGTAAGTTTTCTGTAATTATGTAAAGATTAAATGTAAACAAGTTGTCGATTTAAACAATTTATCGTTAATAAATCCTTATAAATCCTTGTGGTCCAACAAATGTAAACAAACTTTTGGGTGTTCTCACAAGAATTTTTCGCATTTTTAAGTTAAGATCTGATTCTACGTGTCACTAACTAATTTAATGCGCCTCCATCGGAAAAAATGGGCACTTGTAAAACCATTTTCGATAAATATTGATGAACCATTGTGGATTTTGCAAGTATTGTGATTTTTAATTGGTTTTGATATGTATATAATAGGATTTATGAAAAAAAGTTTTCATACAGGTATTTAAACTTTCTGAGTGAATTTATAATGAAAAAACTAATCATTAGGCTAAAAAGATCCCTTTTGGGATGATTTACATACTATCAATAGGCAAATTAATACCATCCCATTTGGCGAGTATTCAACGTTTTGGTCTTGAATATTTTGCTTCCAATACATTCTAATTCATTTTAGACATAGATTTAAGTCAATGGCTGTTTAATAAAAAATTATGTAAGATTTGAATGGGAGAGTGTAAATATGTTTTAAAGCTAAAAAGCGTAATTCACGTAAAAATGGATTAAATATTAATGGTTTCTCTCTAAAGAGAGAAAGGAGAGATAAAGGAAATCACTTACCAAAAATAATAGCACCAAAGAGAAGTAGACACTGTGATTTGAAATCATTATCAAAACAGTAAACGACCTATTAAGAAGCCTAAACAGAACAATGATTAAACCAATATAATGCAATTATCTGAAAATTAGTGAACGTTTTAAAAGTACTTTTAACGTAGCGTTAAAACGAAACGTATTCAAAGGGACAATTATATATTATGGAAGGGGATATATTTATTCAAATGTAGAAAAATACATTTTTTGTAATATAGAGGAGGCCGACTATTATGATTAAGTACATTGTAGTAGACTGTATAATGCAAAAATTGATTAATCATGTATAATATCGATTGTAATATATTTTCTAGATAAAGGTAAGATCCAGAGATTTAAGGCTGAAAATTCTGATTTTCTAAGAATTTCATGTATACCTTATATAGTTTATTGATGGTAATATCTTTACTTCTTTTCGCTACTTTTTATAAAACATTTGCGGTGAATTGCGGTGTTTGCTTATAGTGTGTGGCGTGCTGCGCTGCTGTTTTCTTCAAACAAATAAAAAGTTATGTTTCATTTATGACAGAATTCGTCTTCTTTTCTTGGTTATCTTTGACTATTATTAAATCATAATGAGCGATAAAAAATATTTAAAAGAAAAAAAAGAAAAACTTTCAGTGGGTTTTACAATAAATTGCATTAGAGATTTCTATTTCCCAATGATCGCTCTACTCTGCTTATTAGCACAAGTAATATAAAAGAACTTTTAATCTTCAAGAGCAGACGATAAAATTATTAAAATATTATATAATTTAATGACAGACTGTCTAATATGTATTAGTAATAAGACCAAATGTACTAATATCGAAGGTAGCATGACATATCATTATCTATTAATGCTCTTGAATAGACTCCGGGCTATTACAATAAGCCCTTAAGGATTAGAACCGTTTTTGTATCTAGTCCTAAACACCATAGCAACAATTTACTTCAAGAAGACACCTTAAAGACAGAACAAGTCCATTGAGACCAGGACTAAGCACAGTCAAATCATAAAGTGTGAAATATTTCCTTTCTATTTTTAATCATTATTGAAAATATTTGTTAAATTACTCGAATAACCCATTTTCCATGTGACTCATAAGTTACAAGAGCTTTTAGTTATAGAGACCAATGATGAACATGAAGCTGATTTTCCTGGACCAGCCCAGACCGTCACATTAAATTCCAAATTGTTCGTATCCACTTTTGTTAAGGACATGAATGTAGTACAAACATCCTGATGAACAAGACTACGTTACACCCGTGTTTGTTATTACCGATAAGGATGGTAATTATATGATTCATAGGGTATGCCGCGTACCTCAAATTGTTTATATAATTTGGACGCTTTGAATACCAATGGTGTTAAACATGGCTAAGGCTATTCCAAAATATTTTGTTCAAATTGCTAAGGCTCGCTAATTCATTGCAATTTAAAAATAGCTATTCCATAGGAATATAGTTCAAGTACACATGGTTTAGGAACGCCTTCAATTTTCAATTCCTTCAACAACTGAACAATCGAAAACCTACGCAATGCATATGGATTCTATAATACACTAAAAATAACTTCACTTATATTCCAAGCTCTTGTAGAGCAATTAGGTAGTGTTATTGATTCAAAACATATTTTACTTATGCTTAATTGACGTCATCGAATCGAGATTTTTTAGATTAGAAAAACTTTATGATTAACTATACAAGTTTAAGATTTAGCACAGGAATGTCTCCATTTGGTCCAGGTGGGGAATGCGTTACATCGATCAATAGAAAAAGCTCCACAAGCGGTTAATTGTGATGAGTAAACAGTAAACACTAAATAGCATAGAAAACTAAGAGCTGAATCTTTATTTATAAATCCAAGCTAAAATATTGTTTCCAATATTAAATCTCGTCTAGGAACACATTTGTGACACTGTGTTAGTACTCTCAGTGAATTCTCAAAATGTATTTTTAACGAATACTGATAAATCACTGAAATGAATGCCCTGCAAAATACTAGTTAACAGGTTCAAACGAATTTAAAGATATTTAGTAACACCCTGTCACATAGTTGCGGGTCGGGTTGAGTTTTCGAAAGTAAAACGGGTTAAGTTCGGGCTGAAAAAATTACTAGGTTTAATGAGATATAATAATAATAATATTGAAACTTCTTGCGATCATTGTTATGTGTATCATCTCAAGGATATTTCAACTTGGTGTTAGATAGTTTACTGAACAATTAACTTGGATTAAAAAGAACTAACTCGTATCACGCTTATTATGGTAAGAAGATAATAGCTAAATCTAAAATTAACTAATCAGCAGCACCAATGATTTAAACAAAGAATACAAAACATCAAAGAAAATTTAAATTTTAAATGCACATTTAATCAATTATAATTTTACTTGATGATTTTAGCACTGTGTTGAAATCGGGTTGAAATCTGGTTAGAACGTTCATTGCAGACCCGGGTTGAGCAAATCAGGTTCGGTTCGGTTCGCGTCGGGATTTAAACTATCAACACGATTCCACCTCTGAGTTACAGAACAAATTAAGGTGTTAGGGTAATAAACGCATTTTAAGATCATATTCTGATATTCCAGTAGGCACTATTAGGCCATGCATTAAAATTTAAAAGAAGTTTAGAAGAAATGGTTATTGAAGAGTTCCATGTGTTTACTTAAAGGCAAGTATAATGTTTAGAAGCAGGGTAGAGCTAGAAGTTTGCGATTGCCATTTGTAAACTTATAAACAAGCCATTAAAAATTGAAATAAATATTTTTTATATTTTATATTTATTATTAAAAGCTTTAAAATTAATTAATTTTTAGAGATACCAATAAATTCTAACAAAAAAATTGACTGCATCCAACATTTTTTGTTTGTTTTATTATTCATTCAAGAAAAAAAAGGTACATATGCTTCCAATTATGGTGATAATCTCATTGAATTTTCCGTTTGTAGTAATTTTGTTTCCATTCAATAATTTTCGCATTTGAAACATCAAATGTAAATCTATTCTCAAAGAGTAATCACTGTTCTAGTGTTAGCAGAGTGATTTCATTTAGAAATTCAATAATGAAATACAAAAATATATTTGAAGCAGCCTGGGGTTCAGTACAATTTGGAAATGGAAGAATTTTATAGAATATTATATCATGAAGACATTGATACATATTCGAGATGCAACATTATATTGGTGGCTTTGCCTCGCTTCAACATACCTAAATTCTTTTAACACGAGATTTTTCTGGATGAATATGACCCAAAAATTTGACCCAGGTTTAAATTTGTAACTTAATTTGTAATAAGACTTGATGTAATTTGAATACTCTTACGAATTTTAGTTCTAAATGCACTCACGCCTGAAATCCCGAGGATGCAGAAACGTTTAAGAATTATGCAATTTTCAGTTCGTAAAATAATGTAGTAAAGCAATGACATTAATTTTAGAAACTTATTAATCAGATAATGCACCAATTCAAACCAATAACGATTGCTTAGCTGCTGTCATTAGTTTCGCTTTGTAAAGCCACTCTCCATTATTAGAAGGAAAAGTGGTAATATAAACTCTATTTGTAACATAAAAGCTTAATCTACTGAGAAGACGTCGTCAATAAATTACGTGTCGAAATCCATTGAATTTACAAATTAGAAAATTATTTCACATGTTATCTTCCCGATCTAATTTCATGTTTCTCTAATGAGAATTATCCAGTACATGCATCCATTGCTTTGTGAACTAAAGTCAACTTTTCCATTTTCACAATCTATGTTTCTACTGCGTATCTAGAACTTTATCTATAATATAATAAAATCAGCTTAGCAACTTATATAGTCCTACAGGAATGCGCTCCTCTGTATACGTACCAGAGCTGCAAATGGGCCAATATATTTTGATCGAACCCAATCTTAAATTCAAAAAAAATAATTTTGCCTCAACTCAATTTGTATTATGCTTAATCCAGTCAAATGTGTTGTCAGAATGCGACCCAATTACAATTTTACTACTTCTATAGGTTTTTGTTTCATAACCATTACATATAAACGCGTTTGAAAAGGAAACATATAGAACGTGCTATAAATAAATAAATGATTATATATATATATATATATATATATATATTAAGAAAAACTTAATACTTAAAAAAGAATAATGCATATTTTAATAATAATATTAACATTATAAAATATACTTATAAAATTATATCTTAAGATAAACATTTCTTGAAGATTTAGGTTATGCCATAAGTCATACAATCATATGGGTTGCTTCCTTATGCGAATTCATGATAAGATATGTTCTTCCATAATATTTCCTTACATGTAGGGCACTTGCATATAACAAAATCTTTATCATAATTATTAAGCACATAACTTCAGAATGGAGCCTTTTACATTACTCTTGAATAACAGTGTCTTACCACTAACTAGAGTTCATACTAAAGGTTACATAAAGCGCTAAAATCAAAGTGCTTTAATCACATCTCCCATTCAATAACTCATTAAAACTATGCAATCTCATATTTGGATCTTCAATGATAGAGGTAATAAATTAATTGAATTAGGTCAATCTTTATAATTTGGTATACAAATTATCCACTTATTTGGATACTTTGATGATTTTTAATAAACGAATAATTGTAGAATTTGGAAGGCATGCTTCCGAAGCATATAACAGATCTGACAGTATTAAAGAAAAATAAAGGGATCGTTTGTCATTGCTATTTGTCTAAAAAAGAATAATGCGTTTGAAATGTCGCAACTTAAAATATAAATTCTGTATATTAATCAATTTCACATTTATCTTAACACTTATGTACAAATTTGGAAACCGGTTGTATCCCTAAAATCGTAAATAGAATTTTCAATAAGAATTCCAAAAATCGAAACCTATAACCTAGAAAAATTGAGATTCATTGAAAATAGCTTTGATTTTAAAATCAATACTGATTTCAGTAAATTGGTTTCAGGTGGCAACTTGTGAATAGATGGAAATATTCTACGATGAGAAAATCAGTTCTCTTATTGTAGTTGCTCCATTCCTTGCATATTTGATGATAATGATTTAAGAATAGTTAGTACGAATCTTGATGATATTAATTAAGACTACATAGGGTTTAATAATTGATATATAAATGAGAGAAAATTAAATTTCAACAGTTTGAGAGTGCTAATGACTGTAGCCACATTCCACTTCTAGAGTTAGTCTTGGTCATCTCCTATTACATGTATTTTAAACTTCGAAAATTTTGAAATCATGAATAGTATTGCACTACAATACGATGGTTTCTGTCGAACGAATTATCAACTTAACATAATAACAGTCGGTTCCACCTCGACATCAAACAACTGTTGTGTGCGCTTCAGTGGAAGTAAGCAAACTTTTGTAAAATGGGAATTTGTTTATCTTAAAAATTATTTAAATTCAATTAAATTAAGACCTATATGACATGTGGATACCAATATAATCTTAGAAATAGTAAAACTCTATTAGAATAAAGTTCATAGGGTCGAAGTTATTTAAAATTGCACAGTCATTGTGGAAAAATTTTAAATATGACCTCTAATTGAAATAAAGTTTTTTTGAGATTTCAATTCAGACCATTGAGGAGGAAATTCCTAGGTTTCTCCTTTCTTTCATAGTCAAAAGTTATACTATTGTTTACTAATAGTTGGGATTCTGTGTCTTTAATATCGAGGAATAAGCTCTTTGCACGGAGATTTTCAAAAGCTTTTGTTATCACACGTCTTGTCAGCATTACGAACTTCGATCGCAAATTATTACTTTCCAGAGCAATGTGTTGACATTGTTACACCAGTTTAACGATTTCGAACTAACACGGTTAATGTAATTGAAAAAGCTTACTTTCTAAGAATTCAAAGGAAAATTGCATTCAATAAAATCATACTACAAAAGATTAGGCGAAATTCAGAATCAACCTTGATTTTTAAATCACGAGTTTATTTGAATTAGCAGTATTCAATTACTTAGACCAGAAATGTCGAGGATAAACTTCCATACACTGTGTGATACGAAGACCTTAATAGGCAATAATTAATAAACAGTTCTTCTTCTTAATGATTGTTTATAATTATTATCTTAAGAATCATTTAATATTTTTGGAAGTTTTCTTTCAATCTCATACTACTGAACTAAGTGTAACCCAGGTTGAACCTTAACTTCAATCCTACATCATCTCCAATTAAAATTTGAAAACAATAGACATAACGGAGAAGAATGTAATATATTCATTGTACAGTTCTAATTTTTAATCAAATATAATACACTGTACATGTTCTATATAATTTTCCATAAGGTTTCTAAATATATATTCAACTGTAAATTTATTAAATAAACATTTAAAATATATTTATTTTCCGAGTTCAAAAATTAAATATATTTATTTTGAATCAAAATAATTTAAAATGGCGGTAATATGTTAGTTAGTATGAATGATGAGTATACATATCAAGGCCGAGGGCCCAGAACCCCTCTAAAATCAGAAAAGTGCATTAAAATTGTGCAATAATAACTACAAACGAAAATTCCGTAGTACTGTCAAAAGGCTTAATAGGAACAGTGAAAGTGTTTTAATAAATTGCAAAGTTGTATAATAAACGTATGACAGTTAGCTTTAGGTATATGTAATTAAAAAATAATATATCAATCTAATTAAAACTGAAATTACTGATATCTCCCTGTTCAGAAAATGAAAATGATGCAGTATCTCGCTGTCTGTCTGAAGAAACACTGAAATTAAGCTTATTATTCACTATCATTGTAACCCTTTTCAATTCTTCCAAAATTTACATAAATCACATTTTCAATTTTTAATTTTGCCAATGATGGGTATTTTCTTGCAAGAATACTTGCTGTTCATTTTCATCATCACCAGAATCGATTCGAATCTCTTCAATATCTTTATAGTCTCATACATTGGGGATCGTTCTGCTTAACTGCTCTCCCATATATTTTTATATTTTATATTAAATATTATTTAATGTTCTTTGAAATATAATTTATAGACATGTGGATATTTTCTATTGGAAGTTTGTTGACTCTTTTAATTAGGATTAATTCCTTCCTTTTCTGTGGGGTATTTAAATTTTGGCATAACATTTCTAGTAATTTTACTTTTAAAAAAATACTAATGAAATTAGATGAGCATAGCTACGGCTATACTATGCCACATAACCCTATAGTCATTAATCTATTCGCAAAAGTACAATGCAAAATATTAAGCATAGCATGAGTAATAATAAATAAAATTTTCTGCTTGTCTAATAGTTCTATTCACTCCATTTGACGATACTCAATAGCGTTGGTCACATTTTTTGTATTCAAATTCAATACTGTACACAGATTTTACCACAATGCACCCACTCCAAAAATCCAAAAACAAATTTGTGTGAGATATTAAAACTCAGAACAATTTTTTTAACATTTTATTAACTTTAGAAAGAGCTTTACATTTCTGAATTGCGTGATTTTCTTGAATTTTATCAACATATTTAACAAATTGATGACTAAGCACACATTCATACCATTAGTTGAAAATTTTGTAATTTGTTTAATTTTATGCCATTGAAAATGCACTAAAAATTGGTTGATTTGATTCCATTTTTGGAATCAGTAGATGGTGGTGAAGTCCGTGCATAGTGATGAATTTGAATTGAAAATTCAATACTTTATGCCCTCCCTAGTATCCAATTATGCACTTATCATTTTATTTTTCATTGGGGCCCGCTAAATTTTTTTTGTATCCGCTCCTGTACAATACACACAGAAAAACTTCGTCAAATCCGCTGCATTGTGCTTTAATGACGATAATTGAAAGTAAAGTGTACCTGTCAATATTGAGCAACCGCTTTTCCTATTTGTAAATATCAGATATTGGAAAATTGCGCTTGTTGAATAAATTTTAAAGATTTTGAATAAATATATTTCGAAATTATATAATTTATTATCGCAAGATACACATTTTTTATTTTTCTGAAAATATTTATTACATAGGTGGCACATAATTACTAGAATATATTGCTTTTAAGTTACAATTTTTTTCGGAATTTATTTTCGAAGCTCGGATTCGCTTTTTCGCATATAAATTATTAACCAAATCTTTTTTGTTTTGGGTTGAAATTGCCCATGTCCATAATTCTAGTGTAAAAGTGTTGTGACCAGTTCATAAATGTTTCGTAGATATTTGATTTGAACGAATGTTACCAATTTCTAGTTGCTTAAAAATGTTAAGAAACACTCATATAAATATTCGAATAATCTACATCATCAAGCCCACTCCCATCAGTGTCTTCAATTGAAGATATAGGCCTAGCCTAGTATAAAATTGAGAAATTCAAATTGGTATGAAAAACAATACAAAAATGCCAAAAATTAGAAACAAAAAAGTTGAGTGTCTTACCTGCACGCAAAGACGGTATTTGCAAATTCCTCGCCAAGCACCTCTCGTCAAAGTGGTCGTCTGGTCTCACCTAAGGCGGACTAAGTTAACCGATGTAAAAATAATATTAAATTTAATATATATCAAAGCAACACATGTACACAACTAGCATGTTGTGTGTGTTATACATTAACTTAAATAAATTAAATTTACAACGGTTGAAGGATATCACATATCGCTCAATAATTATCCTTAACAATGTTACTTCCAATATTTAATATAATTGTCAAACTAACTTCAAAATTGAATGGATACAACGAACAAATTTGCTAATACTTCTACATTTAATTTTTTTCACAGCAGTAAAGGTCATGAATACTATTAATTCTAAGAACACAACTGTAACGAATTATTCTGATTTAATTGAAGATAAGATAAATATATACATATATATATATATATATATATATATATATA
>CABFPE010000040.1:2034795-2068764 GCA_900660155.1 Hofstenia miamia | reverse complement strand
AGATAAGATATATATATATATATATATATATATATATTCAGTATCAAATAAATGAAAATTTGTACATGCATTTTAAAATGTATTGTCATTAAATTAAATATTCAGGAGTTAGATTTGAAGCGCTTTTCAACTCTCAAATGCTATTTACAAATTTTGTTCTTCCTCTAAATAAAGTATTTCATTGAAGAAATGTAATGGTAACGGTATCATATATTCATATAAATCCACGTAATTGTAGCATAGGCTTTGACGTTGTGTATTCTAAAATTTTCAAGCGACACCCGATGACCTTGCTAAAAAAATTTCCAAAGCCCAATTGATGAGGCAATTCAACGCAACAATTTGTTGTCTATATTCGTTCAGCATTCCATTCCAGCAAACTAAGCAAAAATATACCTGACATTAAGAGCAAATGCCACTTACAAACAACAGACTGGAAGCGTTCAAGCTGATTTGGCTTCGTGCATGTGTGTCGACATCAAAACGCAACCCTGAGCCATTATTAAACTATGATAGGAATCCTGAACTCAAATTTTGCTAATAGATTAAGATTTTATAGCAAATCAATTTAAGATCTCTAGAAATAGCGAACCACAGCACCCCCAACGCCTTCTAGTACCATAAAGCAGAGTTATTTTAATATTGAAGGCGGTTAGAAAACGTCATTAACAATTTGGTTGAGCAGCTTTTGACTGATGTGTAACCGGTGGTTTGTTGAGAGTTTCAATGAAAAGAATATCAATTCTTATCTGACAAATCCTTTGCGAATAAATAATTTATGGCGCTTAAAGCAAGTGAAACTTTCATCTGAACCGCATAAAGGCAATTTACATATATTCTTTCAAAAGCCTACTTCAGGTGTAAGTTTAAGAAATAAACTTTAAGAAGTATAAAATTATAATTTAAAATCAAGACCTTGGAAAAAATATTTTTTATTGTTAAGAAGTTATCACAAAATGAAATTAAATATATATATATATAATTCTAAAATACAACTTAAATCATTGCAATAGTTTTAAATTTGGGTAGTGCGGAAAAATTATCCTCGTAATATCTAATATCTTATGTCGAATTTGTTATAAGATTGCTGGTGTAGCCTTTGTCTAATGTAGAAAAGTATTAAAACTAAAAAATCCACCAGGTTAATTTTAGAATTATTGCCGCCGTTAAAAGAACAAACGTTTTGCCCACATTTTCGAACAATTTGCTCTATCAGTTTATTAAGAAATGTGGAAATTTTCGGATAAAACATTTGTAGTACACATTATTACTTTGCATGATGTACTTGAAGATGTTATTTTTTTTAAGAAAAATCAGATTTTTTCAGATACTATCCTTTCTAATGCACAGATAATAAGTAGGTCTAAATTCCATGAGAACAGCAACTAACCTCGTCTAATTATTTTTCTGTAGATGGAGCGCAAGAGTGAATAATGACGAGACACTGCTTTATCCTATATTGGTTTTTTTCATTTCTTTATTAGCTCATGAGTTATGAGAATTTAAATATTTTCTGAAGATACCATTACAGATTTTAAGAAACTCTTCAATTGTTTTACGTTAAAAACACGAGGAAACGACGGAGGACGCGGGGTCCAATGAAAACAGTCGGTGCTCAATTTAGAAACCATTTTTAAAATGTAATCCAAATATTAGAATACTTAATTAAATAGTATAAATTTTATCTATTTATAGTAGGCTGTAGCTAAGTCTTGCCCTTAAATCTATTATTAATTATCTTAGTCTTCATCATTTATTCAATGTTTAAATTCAGTTCTTTATTCGAAACTTTTGGAAATTTCTTTGATATAAAGTTAATCAACATTTTTTGCGTAGGAGGGAGTCGAGACAATCAATCAGCACTTATTTTTCTATGTAATCTAACTAATCTTTGCAGCAAATCATTCAATACGGTCTGAATCTTATTCAAAGTTTGGAGCAACTAAGAGAAGAACAGCTAAAAAATTAAATCTGTTCACAATAATGTATTGCTCATCAGTAGTATGAATTAAAGTGGTTCATTCTTATCACTACCCTTAGTTCTTGGATTTTATTGCGAACAGTTAATACTGAATTCAACAAAAAATTCAAAGCTTAAAAGTCATTTTATATCTTTTTTCAAATGCTTCATTAATTTGTAATAATAGACTCGAAATCTGCGATATCTAATTAGTATCATTTTCTATAAGTCTTAAGGTTCTCTAATATATACATTATTTCTTGGCATCCTGAAGAATTCATTAAATATACTAAGTTATTTTTGTTTTTTAGAAAAATCTCTATAGTGCATAACGGAATTTTAATATATATATATATATATATATATATATATATTTGACTTTTATAAAAAAAGCTAAATATAAATTGGGAATAATTTCTATTAATTTTTTTACATATTTAAGTAATTTACTTCCTAAGTTAAGTTTATCGTAAATTGAATGCAGAAAAAAATTTAAATTCATTCTTAGCGCCAACATGAACAACATTTTGCCTTTATCAGAAAAAAACTAACATCGTAAAATAGATTTCTGTTGCTTTACTAAATAAGACAGAATCAAAAGTTTGTAAAAAAATATTTTTGAAGATTTTAGCAATAAGTGTCTAAATCGCTTGTTGTTGCATATACTTAGCACCATATATATGTATACGATGCAAGTAAATTATTAATTGATGGAACTAATCCAGGCGCCAATAAAATCCCCTAGTTTGTCAATAATTACAAACATTTCAGGGTGACTGCTGTTTAGTTCGTGAACCCACTAAAATCATGGATTTTGTCCATAACTTTATTAGAGATACGTCTGAGAGATTAATCGTTACGCTCAAATCTGATAGAAAAAAAATTGTGTAAATCTTCATGAAATTATTTTTTTTCTAATTAAAGAAAATAAAAATAGGAGACTGCTTGCTAGGAAAAATATTGACACTAGGTAATAAATATGCATCGATTTTTTCATGAGGAATACAGTGTACGCTTGAACAACCTGAGTGACACATTTTACGACAGGTTCTAATGGCCCACCTGTCTCTGAAGGCGCAGTGTAGGATGTATAATTTATATCAACATACTATTCAATTCCTGCTAAAATATTCACAATCTTGGAAAAACAGCAATTAGATGTGCGATAAAAATGTTAATGAATATGTACCTGAAACTCAAAAGCCTGTAAATGTTTTTTAAAATTACTCAAAATCCTAGTGTTGGATTTAAAATTTTGATAGGGTGTCGTATAGTGATATCACTGACCAATTAACCCTATTACTTTACAGTGAATAAGTAACTCATATTCCTGTAGGGGAATTTCCCTCTCAGTAAATGGTTTCGTTATTCTATAAATATCAGTGTTCTATTAAAGGAATTTAATAAAACTACCTTGCAGAGTTTGAAATATTTGTATAATTTGTATAATAGCTCATCGCCGGTTTACTCACTCATTAAATTGTGTGCAATAATATTTGTGTTATACACATTTTCCAAAACTTCTTTAGAATAAACAATGATGAAGTTGGTTTTAAGCTCACTTTATACCTAGTATATAATATATAGGTACTAAATCTTTTTTTTAATTTTCAAAAATTCACTCACTAGAACAGAAACGTCAACACGGATCTTGGGACCAATAATTATTTTTTACTTTTTCGCAAGATACACTTTAGTCACATATCTTGGAGGACTTTAAAATTAAATATTATCTAATTTTGGAAACTTTACAAAGTTTGGAGGGTAGGGAAAAGCCCTCTCTACCTATAGAAGAATATTAAAAATATAAATTTTTCAACATTTCTTTGGAAATTTAATTTTGTAAAATGATTTCAATTTATGGAATATTTGCAAATATAATTTTCTTTAAATCTAAAATGATAAAGTTAAAAGTTGCCGAATTCACTTTTTACAAATCATCTATAAAGTAACAGTAAGGAAATGGCAGGAATTACAAAAAATCAATTTAAAAGAACTATTTTTAATCATAATTTCTATGCATATGGAGAACTTTAAAATAAATCCATTAATTAAAATGAATTACGTAATGTGCACATTTTAATCCGTAGCTGTCTATGGAATTTTGGTAATGTGAAATTCTATTTTAAAAAAAGCGTTCAAAAGGTTATCAGTATTTTCCAACTCAATGTGTCGCCCTCATGATTTCAGTAACTTGTTCGGTTTATGATTTTTCCACAAGATATTACTAATTCTTTTATGTTTTACTCACAGAACATATATATATATATATCTATATATATATGTATATATATATATATATATATATATATATATATATATATATATATATATATATATATATGTATATATGTATATATGTATATGTATATATATGTATATATATGTATATATATGTATATATGTAAATATGTATTTGTATATATGTATATATATATATTTGTATATATATGTGTATATGTATATATGTATATATGTATATGTATGTATATATGTATATTTATATATATGTATATGTACATGTATATGTATATATATATGTGTATGTATATATATGTATATATACATGTGTATGTATATATGTATATATATATATTTGCGTATATATATGTATATATGTGTATAAATATGTATATATGTATATATATGTAAATNTATATATATATATATATATATATATCAATGTTGGAACCCGATAGTGTCTGATCCACAATTGGAATATCGGATCCGAAACTATTCGAAATACATCTCTTACTAATCTAAAAAAAATTAGCATTTGAATTTCAAGATCCATAGTTTTGTATATTGTAAGCGTAATAAAATGGTTGAGGAAAACAAACGGGGATGAATATATTTAGGAAAAATATAATCCAAATATTCAGTGGGAAGAGAGAAAGAGGCTTATTATCACATTCCAAAACTCATTAACCTATTACTTTAAAGTAAGAAACTGTTTTGTCCTCATATTTGAACAAATTCATCCAAGCCTTTTAAGAAATATAGAAGGCTTTTTATATGGACATATCTATGATAAATGGTTGCGTTAAAAACTATACTTGTGCCTGGAGTACATACAAATATCAATTTTTTTCAATGAGAAATCCTATTTTTGAAAAAAAATAAATTCTTTCTATACATAATTTTCATTAATGAGGAGGGCTAAGACTCAATTTCTTTTTGAAGAATAACTGTATGAACCCTGTTCAATTAAAGATGAAAAAGAAAGAGGAGACAATTCTCTATCATGAGCTGTTTTCAGATTTTAAATATCGTTGTGAGTAATAGTCATTTGAAATGTGTTGGGAAACCCTTCACAGATTTTGAAAAGTTCCTGATAGAATTAGGGCTAAATTACAAATATAATTAATTTATAACCTGCATTTGTAGATTGCAATTTTGTTTGAAATTTTTTCTTTACAATTTCGCATATACATGTATGTACAATATTTTAATTTTAATGACTTCCTGAATGAAAATTGGTTATCATACTATAAATTTCATTGAACTATGCATATAATTCATCAATGAGCAGGGATTCAATCGACGTGGGAATTCTTGTGAGAATTTGAAAAATTCTAAAAATTATCAAATCACAAACTTTAATAAATGACTTTACAGAATATGACTTTGATAAAGATAGTGATTATGTTGCAGTGTTATTAAAATTTTATGTATATTAATACATATTATAAAATGCATAAAATCATCAGTCTCAAATTGTACTATTAAAAGATTAAACAGATTTGTCCAAAAAATTGTTGTGGTGATTTGTGTGTATTTGTAGCCAATTCTTGGGTGTGGGTTGTGGGTCCAAAAATATTACCCCACAGCAACCCAGCTAATGAGCATTTGCAGCAGTTGAACTTAAATGGAAATTTGGTTGTCTGATAAATTCTGATGCAAGAAATTCAACTGTCGCAATCCTAGGACAAATTTATCGATCAATGAATTCGTCTCAAATGCCATCCGTGCATCAATCAATTCACCAACCACTACTAGTGAATATTTAACAGACGAACATGCCAACTTCAGTATTTATTCATATCCTTAAAAAATAAATGTAGAGTGGTTACAAATCCACCAGCCGAACACAATGCATTATACACATGCATTAATTAACACTCCCATCCCTCAGGTAGTAAACTTTCAACCGATTAGCAGGCAATTTTTAAACTCCAATTATTCACTTTCACGTTTATCAACGTAACTTTTAATTGAAATTGTATTGGATTTGCAGTTGAAAACATTACACTCATTAATTGGATCAGAGAACTTTAGAAATGTTTTGATGATACGCAACGCAGATAATTCTAATTCGTTATTAAAAATACACCGTAGGAAACATTGCAGATAGAATCGCTTAAAAAATAAGCCCATGAACAAAAACGGTAATTTAACTTTGTTAAGAATCATGTACATTTATATATGTTGATAACTATATCGAATTCCCTTTATATTAAACGTTTTTAAGCAAATGATTCTCAAGGAGCAGCCCGTAATTCCAGTGTCAAATTTCTACTAGAATTTTGACAAAATGGATTTGAACATTTGTAATGGGTGTATTTAGTTATATTATTTAAAGGATTAACAACTGATAATCTTTCATTGACGCCTCTTATGGTACTAATTGGAGCTATCTTATCAAGTTATTGTAAAAGTTCTTTAAAGTTTTGCTGTGAAAAATGACTTTGTTTTACATGGAATTCAATTTCAAGGCGCTTTGAAGAGAAATAATGTGGTGAGAACTTCAAAGAAGAATTAATCAAAACTTGGATTTTGTTTACAAGTAAATTGAATTTCACCAGAATCATTGAAAGGGTCCTGGCTAGATTCACTAACCAGATTTGCTGATTTAAAAGTCGAATTTCCGATCATTTGTTCCAAATTGGTCCTTGCATCTGACTTCACACACTCATGTTCACTTTAAAACTGCATGGCATTGAACGCTAGTTATTTTAAAAAAATACCCTCATTTTCTTTACTTTCATTAAATGCGTACTAAGAAAGTAGTATGACATTTCACCGCAATAGTTTAGTAGTGGTAGTGGATGTCAATAATTTATGAACATATACTCGGTGGTCGAGAGGGAAAATATAGAAAGAAAATGACAATTATTGCTATAGGAGAAGAATTTGCCATATAACACAAATATGTCTTAACTTGTACAAAAATGTCTAGTACTATAGTTCCTCCAGCATATTCTGCGCTAGAGGTGTATTTTAGCTTATAAACTTCTATTGCGAGAGGGTGCATATTTCTTTCGAACTATTTAAATACCTGATTAAGAAACTATGGGTACAATATTGCTATAGGAGAAGAATTTGCCATATAACACAAATATGTCTTAACTTGTACAAAAATTTCTGAATCCAAAATAATTGACTAGATATTATCAGTATGAATCTACACTAGCAACATATTTATTATAATACCGGCTAGTCGACTTTTATTTGACTTTCGGTGTAACTTCAATACAAATGTTGAATGTCTAGTAAAGACTTAACGTTCATTCTTAAGATTATAAAACTAAACCAATTCTGTAAAGCCATGCCAATTTGCATGACTGCAAGTGGTGTTGTAAACTATAACTGAAATTTACTGAAGCTCAAGTAAATCAAATGAAATTAGAAAAAAATCGAATGAAACTGAAATTTAACTGTAACTAACTCAAGCAATAATAACTCAAATTAGCAAAAAAAAATCAATTGAAAATGAAACTCAAATTGACAATTTTTTTAACTGAAACACAAAATTAAAACTGAAAATAAAAGTTGGCTACAATCATTCGAAATTCTGAGAAGCCTCCTTTCATGAATTTAAGACAGGTGCAGCTTTATGGGGAGGCCCCCGAAGCCACTGCCCCCTCCCTCATTTTGAGGATTTTTCAATTTTTTTTGGGAAAGTGTCTTTTTCTATATATTTCAAATATTTTTGATGTTGATGTTTATAATAGTGTCATCCAAAACTTCAATGTGAGCGATGAATGAAATCTTCTAATTAGTTATATAGAGGGCTACATGTTTACAATATAGTTTTATATTGGATATATTTTGCTTAAATTTACATTTTGTTTTAAATTTTCTCGACATAAAATAGGAAGGTGTCTTCCCGTTGTTAGAATCCTAAAGCTGCACCCAATTGGAGATGCTGAAGACCCCACTACCCAAGAAACATACATATGATAAGCTACGTCGACTGGGTGTATTTATCATATGCATTAAATAAACATTTTTGTTTGTACATTGACTATTTAAAACTGAAATGTAACTGAAACGTTTTTTATTGGTCAAATGAAACTGTAACGGGAATTAATAAATAAAGTCAGTTCCCAACACTAATTGGAAGCAATCAAATTGATCAAGAAAAACCATTTAATATCAAACACTTTAGCTACATAGTTTGGAAATTGGCATTTCAGAGTCATTACATGAATCTATGGTACTTCAAATATGCAAATATCATTAGTAGATATTGCCAAAATGAAAATTGATATTAATATAACTTCCAAGCAAGACAATTTGGTTGACTTTGAGTGTGTGGACCACCTGTTATCAAAGTCGTTTATTAGTTTCCTCCAGTAAACATTATATAACCATAGATCGGCATTGATTGGCCACTGATAACACACCTGTAAGTGATTGGAAATATCTGGATATTAAATTTTAACCTGATTCCAGTGTTTGAACAGTAGGAATCAAGTTTTTATGTTTACATGGCTATTCACACTTGAGTAGTTATTGTTGTAAGGAATCTCAAGAATGCCAGCCATGTTCATGATAGACAATCTCGAGACAAGTGCTTTAAACATTTAATTCATGTATTCTTCCTTAACTCTACACTGCTCAGAGAACTCCATTCAAAACTCACCTTTAGAAACATCTGGATTGAAGATAATATTTCAAACAAAAAACGACTTTTTCAGATTTTTTGTCGCATAATTTTGCCATTTATAGGTCACAGTGTTGGAAACGTTTTACAATAACATTTCTCATCACAAATTAAAATGAAAATGAAAACTTGAGTAGGTATTAGCATCAATTGAACAATTTTACATCGGTTTTAATGTTAAAATCAAGATCAGCTGATGGCACAAATATACAAATAAAAAATAAAAAAGCATGTTTTAAAAAATTTATGGAGCATTTGGACCAACAAATGCTGAACTACAATGATTATACAATTTCAGCATAAGTTTATAAATAATCAGGAAGTATAAGATAAATTGAAATAAGTACATATTGTGTGTATTTGTAGTTTTTACCTTATTTGAAATCATACAAATTTGTGAACAACGTTGCAAGTTATATTTCTTCAAATATAAACAAGAAATTTCAGGATGTTTCCAAATATAAAATCAATACATGCACCTGCTCAAAAATGACATTCAATTCACATTGCAATTTATAATCTTTTAAGACATGTTTTCAAATTTTCCAAAAGAGAATTTACATATTTCAATTTGAGTACATCTCCACTCTATCTTTTTAATAAGAATTCTTTTTATAAGAATCAAAAGGCTCAAAATTTAAGAATTATTTAAGAATTAACCTGAGGCTTAAAATATTTATTCAGAAATTTTTGAAAACCTAATATACTAAAATGTTGGTAAAACATATACAGTACTTGTGTTTATATTGCTTAACAAAAATTTTGTTTTTGTGATTCGCTTTCATAAATACCATTTGACCTGCAGAAATTTAAGAATATATTAGACTCATATTCGAAGTGCGACTTTCTCTAAAAATGATCAAATAAAGTAAAAAACTTTTCCTGGAGAGTTTTACACTTTTCAAAGATTGAACTTTTCTTATGTATGTTCATCTTTGCCAATGGGCATCTGCAACTAAGTTTTAAGAACTTCTCGGGAATATCTTTCAATTACTTATGGTTACTTTTGAAAACCACTGATAATTCTGTTATTAGATTCGCTGTTTTATGTACCGCTTGATCAAAAGCCTAATTTTTGAAGTATCTTCTTTGAAATTATATACTGATAATTAAAGTGTAGGAAAAAACACGAAATTACTCCGACTTGAAAAATAATGAGCCGACAATTAATTACTAATTGCTTGGAAGCGGAAGACATCTTCACACCATTTTTTACGATCTTTGTTTGCATGAGCTTCATACAATAGCAAATTCAAAAAATCATGTAATATGGACCTGTAAATTTTATCCATTTATATTAAAAACATGCATTCATTAGGATAGAAGCTATAGAAACCCCAAGAAAAATTTACCGCTAAAACTGGTATTCCGATTTTAAGAAAAATAATGCGTTTTTCGAAAATCTCAAGAGAACACCAATGAAAATCTACACCTCGAGACGTGACTTGCCCTTTTGATTGGTGTACTGTTGTGGGTTACAGAAACGCCGTATGGGTTAACGTTGTGAGGAATTATATTTGAATAAGAAATATCAATAGTAAATTATAATTCAAAATATAAACTTTTTAAAAATATGGTGACCTTATTGATTGTCTGAAAGAAATCAGGCCATCTTCCAACTATGGGTGTGAATATTCTTTTATTGTTTATAACGAGGTAATCAATAAAACTTAATATTTATAACTCCAAAAAACTACGTCATCAGTTTATTTAATTAATTGAGAAATCTTTTAGTGAACTACGTCAAATCGAATTCTATATTTGGCAGCTGGTGATATTATTTCACAATTGAGCTCACTGAGAGAATTATTTAACATCCTTTCCTCAAGCCTCTCAGCGATTAGACACTCGTACTAGTGACTATATAGCTAATGATATGGTTTTTTTCAGTTTAAATATACAAAGAATTGTTTGAAACAATATCCTCAACAAAACCTCATTTTAAATATTAAGAATAAAATTTAGAATTTTAGAAAAAGTTAATTCATTTCATTCGCTTAAAAAATACATTGCCAAAAAATTAGAATATTTTTGAAAAATACCAAAAAGTTATTGTAAGATAAACAAAAAGCAAGATGCTTCAAAATGAAGATGTGTTCATAAAATAATTGCCACTAATTTAGGGTGAGAAAATACCTTCCACAATTGATTTAATAATAATCTTTAAATGTTTTCTCAGCATTGTATTGTTCACTGATAATGTTCCCTTCGTCAAAAACATCTCCACTTAAAACACACTATGGTTATGAAACATTAAATTCTACATGCAACTTCAGGGGGATTTGTAAAGATTTGTTTTAGTTTACAAGATAATAGCTTATGAATACATAATTAGCACATTGTTAATTATTCCACTTAAATTATGCAATTTTTTTGGAGAAGTGAAGTAATTCTGCAATATTCCCTCTGAGGTTGTGTGCGCAATGATAAAATGCATTTCTGTAAAACAATTATTGTTCTTCTTGAGTCTTTTTTGTAGTTGACATTGTGGTAAGGTATTGTTAATGTACTGACTTGCTAACACAACTATGCAAAAAATTTACAAAATGAATTTTTATGTAGTTGTGATTTAGTAATGCTCGCCGGCATACCAAACAAAAAACACTAAACAGCGAATGTGTTGCATGATAGAACTCATATGTTAAATAGTAATCAAGACTGCGGAACATGGGGCAGTTACCTATAATATTATTTCCAAGAAAATGTGCTGACTTCTTGGAGCAAACGCCAAATTGCTTGTCAAGTTGAAGCGTAATTTCGTTTTACTTGATTAACAACTTAATTTAGTGTTATGAAAATTTACTTTAAAAGGTGTTTTTCTCTTGGATAACGTTTTATTAATAGTGATAGTAGTTAGCCAACATACAGAAACTGAAACGTGATTTTGCAATGCAAGAAACCGAAATCGATCACGTTTTTGGAAATCACCGAGCATTGGTAATTAGATTTACACCCACAATTAAGGAAAATTACCAGCGACTAATAACACTAAATCTTTAATATACATGAATTAATAAGACATGCCTCGAATTTGTGCCTTTTTCAAAAAGTTGGAGACTAGGCCAAGGGTGGCACTAGAAATTGTATATATATATATATATATATTGTTTAGGGGATGCTAATTCTAATGTAGGGGTGCTTAGAACCCTTAGTAACTCCCTTGGCGCAGTTTTTAATGCAGAGACAAGCCTAAGTAATTAACTTCCATTTGTTCGTTTTTTTGACAAGTTTCGATCTTTAACATCTTTAAGATAATTAAGATCAGTACTGCAGAGAGGTAATGACACGTCCATTGATAAACTATTAACTTATACATCTAACCTTATATAGACAATATTTTTGTAAAACTACAACTGCGTATTCTTATCTTAAACTGCAAATACAATATGAGATAGTTATAAAAGCAAAGTTTTTATCGTTTTTTAGTAGTGCAAGTAATTCATTTCGGATGACATGGTAAAATCTTAAAAAAAATTTAAAATGCTAAAGATAAAAAATCAACAAACAAAATAATGGCAATACATGGACTTAATAGAAATATATAAACTACCAAGTTGGTAGTTTTCTTCTAGAATATTCTAATATATTTTAGAAATATCCGAATACTTTTTACCATTTTGAGAAACACTATTAGTAGTGTAATGGGCTAAACAGTGCACTCCTTATTAAAAAAATTGGCATTGATTTGAACCGAAAAGGAGAATTGAAGTAATTGTGGTGCATGTATATAATCGAAATCCCATAATCTGTTCGTGCAGATCTCGTGTACGAATGACATTACAATTCATAAAACTAAATCCGCTATTAATACACTGTTTAACTTTATGGCATAAGTTAACCGACAACATTATCAAAATATTACAAGAACGCACTATTTGATAAAGTAGATCCTAAATTCTCTGAATATCTAATTAACACTCCCATCCCATTACATTAAACTAAATTATTAAGTGATAACTTAATTTAAAAAAACCAATTTTATGATTCGTTAAGTCCCTGGTGGTAGAATAGAAATTTCGAGTACTGGCATGGGTTTGATTAATAACAGATATTTTTCGAGTTTGTTTATGTATAAATTACTTTTTATCAATTTCTGCGTATTAGATTGCAGCTACATAAATACAAGTATTCCATTATATTCGATTAGATTTATTTAAAATAGCGCTATAAATTAAAATAAGTTAAGAGTGCAACACTAAATCAACCATAATGATGCTCCTTAATTTAGCTTTTAAAATATTCAAATGAAGAAATTAGTAGAAGCATAGAAATCCATTAGGTTGATACAACATATTGAAAATAACACCTTTCAATATTAGATTTGATCCTCAATAACTTTTCTAGGCGAGGGGAAGTTTCTCAGATTTGGGCTCATTGAAATGTATTAGAAGCGGAAGCAAGGACTTTCAAGATTGTAATAATTGAAATTTCTCTAGTTATTGTACAGGCTATTGATAGCTTCTCAAAGTCTAATGAAAAAATATTTTTGCTTTAGTAATGACTAGTGTTCATAAGATATTAGCATACAAATTTTTGATACTAGTACATTCTAGTACATCCAAGGGTGACCCTTAATAGAAGATAAATATAACTAAAACTTACATTTTTTGTATTAAACATTTAAATCATTGTCAAAAATGACATGTAACTGATAATATATACGCGTAGCATAAACTGAGTAATGAACAATTAAAATTATAATATTATTTCCTGCTAGCATTCAAGACAATAACTATTTGCATTATGGGCTGTTGCTAGCAAAATCATTGCTGCAATTTGCTATCTTCCCTAGGTTCCAATTGAATGAACTAGTATATACTAGAGCCGTCAATTAAAAGGCATTTTAACAACAGAGAGACAACAGGAAAAACTACAATGTAAATCTTTTTATTCTAGTCATTCTGCAAATAACTCAAAAATTGAAAAAGTACCTGTACAGAATAAAGTTCTGCCGAACAGAACTTATTGGTGCCAGTCCCAATTGGTCTTCAATTTGTGGAAATTAGCAATAATTATAAATACCATTTTGAAACGAAAAGTCCCAGTTGCTTCAATTACGGTTCCAGTCCCATCCTGGTCCTAGTCCCATTGCACTAGATGTAGTTTTTGTATCTAATAACGAGTTATGCAAAATATTTCATGCATTTGCATGGTACACAGTTGCAGTTTATCCAATATTTAAATATAGCTAAGGCAATTAAATTTCAGGGATATTATAAAAAAGATTTCCAATTAGCGAATTTTGGTAACTTATTAACTCTTAGTTGCTATGCATGTACAGAGCGTCAGTGTGGCCGAAATAATTTCCCAAGCAGCAAATAATCACAATTGCTTCAGATAACTATTTTTGGTCTCTACAAATCCTTACTCGTATTTTCAAACCAAAAGTTCAATCTTGACCACTATTAAAAAATAGTTAACGAGTATCTTAAATCCACAAAGAAAAGAATGACGTTTACAGGTACATTAGACCAGTGCATTTTTACCACAAGAAAACGTACAATATACAACGGCAGTTCAGACGTGTAAGTTCGAATTTGCAGGCTACTTGCAATGCTCTAACCAAGGTTGGTCCTTGGATTATTAAGTTTGCTGAAAAAACATTTCATTTAGTATTACATTTTTTGAAGTATTAGTCTCATTGAAATCCCACCCATCGAATTACTGTTTGAAATTATCCAATAACTTATTCTAAGGTGTGATAAAAGGAAACTCAATGGACAGTGTCCTTGATGCTTAAGAAACACTAGAAGTACTGACCAATTAAATTCTTCCAAGAATAAATCAATGTAAATTAACAACGCGATGAGAATGAACTAAAAGTGAATTATTTCATTGTTAGACGCCTTTGAATTCCTAATCTTTTGTTCGATTTTAATTTTGCTGAAAGGGTAATTTGACAAATTAACTCCCTTTTGGAAATTGCTGAACTAGAAATTACATCCATTCCTGCTTCTTTCTCGGTACAAAATTGATCACCGCCCACACTAAACTACCTCATAAATCTATTAGACTTAATCGGATGTAGCTTTGTACAAAACTGAAGTTACTATTATTTTAACATGCATTTCTAAAAATACTTCTTTTTTATATATACGAAATATTTGTAAATAGGTTGCAACAAGTCCAAAACATTCGAATGATATGAACTTATGAATGCATTCATTAAATATTTTTCTAGAATATTCGATTTGTGAATGCTAAAGAACTGCATGACAACACATTTTTGGCCCCAGTCCCGTACTTGTTACGACTTGTGTTCAATTTTTCAGTTTCGGTCTCGGTACAGTTCGGTGGTACCTATCCCATACTGAGATTAAACGTTTGAAAATTATATGCATATATTAAACATGTTAAATTCTGAAATACTACAGACCTAGTTTAGTTAAGCAGATTGAATATAATAGTAAATATAACATAATAGCCCATTATGAATCAAATTGATCTCGGTCCCGTAACGATCCCGCACTGATTACGTTCCGTATTTTGCTTTTGTCACATTCCCAGTAACGAGACAGAACTGTCTTGCAGAACTCTAGTGAAGGCTACAATATTTTTTTGCAATATTCAAGCAATATGTATCCCTCAGTTATTTAAGTTCCTTAAAATTTAACTTCCTCACTTTCATTATTTAAGTTCCTTAAAATTTAACTTCCTCACTTTCATTAAAAAAAGAGTTTATTAAAACAACTCAAAGCTAAATTTTACTTATTATGTGATTAAACACTACTATTATATATATATATATTGAACGTATTTTTCATTATTTTCATGTTTTTGTATTAAGTTTTGATTAATATACAATTATATGTGCCATCAACAAAATTAATCGACGCCAATGATTAAAGTCTAGAAATAAGTTTAGTCTTTAAAAATTCAAATTTCCAACAGAAAGGAATTTATTTATACGCATTAGGCATTTTTTTTAGTTTGGAACATGATAGATCCCTGAAAATTCTCTTCATATAGCAAACGCAATAAATGGTTGATTTGTAGAATATATAAAACCAACATCAAATTCTTAACAATGAATATCAAAGGGAATGCATTACAACTTATCAAATAAAAAAGAAATCAATAATTCATATTAATTAACGATAAGTAGAGAAATAAGGTCATTCAATATTAAAATAAAATTTTTGACTCAGAGATTAATAGAGGCACCAGAAGCGACGTATTCAAATATATCATACATGACAGTTCCTAGCATGCACAAAATAACAGGGGTTTTGTTAACATTTGCAAAGCGTTTTATTCCTTTCTAGAATTAAGAATTAAATTATTTGATTGGTTGTCATTTCGTCAACACAGTTTGATAAGGCAAATATAAAACTTAAACTGCCGAGAAATTTTTAATTTTTTTAGGATCTTTAAAACAACTTAAACACTTAAATCTCAAAAATTCATTTAGCTATCCATAATCTGTAAGCATTACTGGATAGAGACGAATTCTGACAAGGCCCTGACGGGACTTAGGTAGTATATTTACAGAAACAGATTAGTTGAGTCTAGTTTTTTATGACATGAGTTTTAAACGCCTTGATTACTTGATTTTAATTAAATCTTTTTTAAAAATTGCAATTTTTAATGAAAAATCGTGAATCTTTTGAAGCACTTCAGCTGCAGCAATACACTTTTGTACAAATTTCTAACAGAATATTCAAAAATAGTTGTGACCATACCCCAAGAGTTCAAAATTGCATAATAGGCTTGGAGAAAATTGCTTGAAAATTTGGAAAAACAGTTTGTCCTTAATAAAAAACATAATTATTCTTGTTGACATTCATCAAGGCCTACTTTGCAGTAGGCCTTGCATTCATTTTTTCAGTATATTTTTGACAGATGACAAAGTATCTGGGAGCAATTTGCTAACTTCCAATTATCCTTGATTGACAGCAGAAGGAAACAGCATATGTGAACAAGTTGAAATATTTCAACGTAAATAATTTGGGTTTTGGTTTTGAATACGTGAAGCAAGCAAGTTAGAATGTTCACATATTGGGGGTTTATCAACTGATTAAAAAAATGGATTCTATCAGATGATAAAATCTGAGCACACCAACTAAGTACGCCATTCTGAGTGAAGCAGTCATTTTTATTAATTGACTTTATCTTTAATTACGGCACATTTTGTACAAATTCCTTAGCAATCAAATGCGTTTATAGAAAAACAAGTTGAAACGTTTTTTGAATAGCATACATTTCTGAAACATGGCAGGAATCCATTAGAGATATGCGTAATGACTGTTCCATAGGACGGGGACGTCGGACAAAATATTTCAGTGGTACTGGGACTAGAATATTATAATTAAATTTGTCAAAATATAAGTTATGCTGTGGGACTTGGAGAAATAAAATTCTAGTCCAGCAGAATTCTAGAATCGATAGGTTAGCAAGTCTTAACACATAGTTCCAATGCTATGGCTGAGATATTGCGGCAATGTAACTTAAATTTACATAACTCTTTTAAGGTATCATTGTTCTTTAATGTTATGATGAATTGTCTTCAATAGTTACTTTACTTTAATCAATGCGCCGGCTGTGTCTAAAGGCTAATTGGCAATTGTTAACTAGTTAATGACAAGAATATAGAAAAAGGGGCTACATCCCCATTGCCATACAATTTCAGCCTAACTTCGGCCACTCGAATAATGTTTTTTCTATGTATTAGTAAAAATAATATTCTGCAAAAAATCATCTGAATTGACCTTTGACTAAATATTTAGGAATTTCCCATTATTGATAGGTATGTTTTACAGAAAATTCCTAACTGCGTCACAGGTTATTAATGATGTATTCCAGTAGATGGCTGAGGTTTTATTCTTGAATTTAATTTTAGAGTATTGAACTTTTCATTCAGTGGATATTTGCAGTGCATTAAATTTCTATACTGCTTCACTTTTTATCAAAAACGAATTCGTCTCATTTAACCAATAGCAAATTAAATGCATTACATTCTATTCTTCTCTTCTGGGAAATTATTGCACAACATTGCGTAATAGAAATGCCGTGCTTTTATCTTTAAAGCGTAACAGAAATGTCTTACTTTTATCTTTAAAGCGGGACTTTCTCACGACTGCCTTTTTAATTCCAAAGGTAAACTAGAATTATTGAAACAAACGAGCACAGAGTAAAATTTAATATGAGGCGGATACCTATTATGTGTACTTATAAAAATCAATATGAATTGTTTTAACTAACTAAATAATAAATAAATATGGAATCACAGGAATTAGGGTGTTGCTTGAGTAGGTAAAAAACCGACTGCCGATTATTACTAAATTAATTCTGTAATCAAATAAAATTTAGTAGAAAACAATTGGAAATCGGAAATTCGTATGCACATGTGAAATGTTCCGTCCATGTTCTTGTGATCGATCAGGAATTTTAGTTATTCAACAATTATTGAACTAAAGGAGAGCTCTTGGGCTTAGAGAAAAATTTTTGGAAAATGTGGAAAAGTTTTGTTCTTTTAAATGATCACTATTCAATTTAAGGTTAATCACATTAAAAATCTGTGAGACGAAATAAGAGGTGTGTTTCTTCTCTTTGGACGACAGAATATATCTGTCATATTTAGAGGGGCATTTCGACATGTGTTTAAAAAGTTTTTAAGTCTCTCGACAACATCTGAATGTCTATTCAGTTTAAAATTTTTAAAGTTCACTAGAAAGTTCTGACCTTTGCGATGATTTGCTATAAGAACATTAGAATGAGCTATCACATCATTTTAAAACAATAACCAATTGTAAAGCATTGATGTAACTGATGTATTGTATACTTGCCCTCAATTTCTAATCAATTGAATTTTTAAATTGTGAATTGTATATTTTTTTATATAGAGGAGATATGCACCTACTACATCCAAATTTTGGAATTTTTGGCAATGATGTACATCTGGCTCGCGAGTATTGGATTTAAGCCAATGGGCTAATTTATCTTGAGTTGCCCTAAAAAATGTTTGTGATTATTTGCAATCAACGTGTCGCAATCGATAACGAAGCATCTCAGATTAACTGTTTGAGCAAAGCTTCTAGCAATAAACAGATGCGATGTTCTCAAATGATGACTTCATTTTGTTTTAGGAAACAGATCACAAATGTGCTTTAGAATCCTTCATCGATTGAATTAGACTTTGCTGTTTCCGTCACTAACTAAAGGATCCGCTGGAGTCACTATGCGATTGTAAATTAAACTCCTCAAAAAAAGTAAAATCGTTGTTTTTTGCGCAAAATTAGTTTTTCCCAGCAGAGTGTCACACATCTATTTCCGGGTTAACAACACATGTGACTAAACAAAAATACGTTTCCTAGCAGACCACATGTCTTAAACGTATGAGGTCATCCATATATTCTTTAATATGTAAAATATAATTTTGAATTTTACATGAATCAGTCAACATAATATACTCGAAGATATTTTTCAAACCATCCATCCTTGAGTGCAGTCTTTATCAGAAGGTATAATGCGTGGATGTTTAAGTAAATCTAGTAGCAATAGATGTTGTTCATCAGACTGATTAATGCTTAAAAACCATTAATTGAGATTCCTAAGAACCAAATAATCATTTGGATTTAATTAGATTAACAGTGAAAAACTTGCATATTCCAATGATAGCTTATTGATAGAATTTAGCAGCCCCTTAAATTCTATTAAGGATTAGCTGTCTTTGAAAGATATACGGTTAGATTTTAATAGTTTAAGGAACAATTCATAGAAATTAAACTGTCATCGAAATTTTACATGTGGTTGATCATATACCATACGGTTGTATCGCAGACTACGACGTTTGGTTTGGAGTTTATATTTTTGGCCTAAGTTCCCCACATCCTAAAATTTCTAAGTTATTACAATTTTTCATTATAAGTGTAAAACTACATGTGTGGCACTCAAATCTCTTGCATATTAAACAAATTTAAGGAACACCCATACTATGAATTCCCTTTTCAACTGTTCCTCCTATATCGTTCCGAAATAGAGAAATTCTATAATATATTTTTTGTTTAATAAATTTGTAATTTATGCTTTAGACCCTTCCAAATACACCAAAAAATATTTTTCTAGTAACAGAAGAGTTTGCTAATATTCAATTGTTAATTGCTTAACAAAAAGTAGTTAAGAAAAGCAATCTTCAGAAATAAGATTATTCGTATAACATGTACTATATATATATATATATATATATATAGTACATGTTATACGAATAATCTTTTTGTGGGATGTTATCTTGTAATCTGGCAAATTTCTTGCCAGTGCATTCAAGTTTTTCTAAGAAATTATTAAGATTTCCTAATTTTCTTTGAACAACTCATTGGATGTTTTAAAATATTCAACAATTTGCTGCCTCAATTCTGTATTGCACACAACATGCTTCTTCAGAATTGGTTTATACGTGCATTATACATTGATCAGCAAATTTCGTTGATACAATTACATGTATATGACAAAGTTTACTATCAGTTAAGGTCTAAAACTTTTTGGAATGTACTTAAACTACATTATATAGCATTAAACTTAAAAATAATGTTACCCATAAGCAATACTCAGATTAAATTAACGAACAAGTTTGCACTTGTGCAAACTAGTGCAAATTTGTTCTGAATTTTCTTATGAAATTTACTCAATAGAAATTTGTCTATTTACGCAAATTTAGGTTTGTATCATTAAGCCCAACCCTCTATTCCATGCACAAAAATTCCATATTGTACAATTATTATGTGAAATGACGTAATGTTGCGTAACAAATTTATATAAATATTTAGTAGTTAAAAATAAACGGGCATCTAATACACTATGCGATATAAATTACTCACCATTAAAGTATGCTAGTATCCGAAATTATTGGGTTGTATTTTGCGCCGGCTGTGCCCTTTAAGAATAGGCTAGGAAATGACGCAATTTACGAGATATAAATTTACGTAAGCTCTTCAGTAGATGGCGTTGCTATATTTATTAATATTTCTGTACAAAGCACAGCTGTGCAACAGTCAATTAAATTATAACGTTTAGTATACGACTAATACTAATTTAGTTTAAGTGGTTATAAATTAAAATAGTCGAAATTTCACAATCGATCTGACTATGCACATTAAGTTTTTAATGGGACAGAATGACTTAGCAATATTTACTTATTCACACATTAATAACATTGGTAATGGTTTACTAGTTTATCTTATATTCATATAAATAAGCTATATTTAACTAAGCTATATCTGTTTAAACATAGTAGTTTACTTTCTGTTCTGTCTCCCTGAATTCGCGATTGCGCATCAGCTCAATATAACTAAGTAAATTGAATTACGCGTGTGATTTTATGATTCAATGCGATTAGTTTTTCTTAGAATTCGAAATGCTTTGATATTAACAAGTCTCAAAATCGTGGTAAATCCTTGTTATAAGATTTTACTCTAGATTTCATTCTCCATCTAAATCTAATTGTAACCATTAATCGGTGAATTTATGTTAACACGCACGATAACGTTTTACAAATTCGATCAGGTTCTGCAATTGGTTTAAACTGAAGTCAGAAATGTATTATGTATGTTTTACAACAATATCAATTTAGGCCTCTTCTGTTTCTTATTTAATTATTCTTTTTTTGCTGACTGTCTCCTGCGGAATGCAATCTGAAGGGAATGAATACGGTTTATCTTCAAACTTTGCAACCTCAATGGTTTTTTTCTGCAGTGACAAGGCTGAGGGAACAATATAAGCATAAATAATAATAATGATAATATGTTTATATAAATATGCTTATATATTCTTATATATATATATATATATATATATATATATATATATATATATATATCCTTGCGGGACCAAATATTTCAAGTCTCTGTATCATAAAATGTATGTGAACAACATTTTGTAATAAAGATGAAAGAAAAAACTATTTACCAGAACATTTTCTGCATTTTTTGATTTTGTCCTACATCCTCAAGCAAGCCTGGAAGACGCCTTGGGGTAGGTGTAGGTAATTCGACACCGTTATAAGCAAATTTGCCAAAATTTACATAAACAAGAATACAGATACACACTAATATGATTTACTAATGTTTTTAACAACTTATTTATATATTTAGGTATCATAATAATGGTTTAGTTAATTAGATCACAGGCTTAATAACGTCAGAGATAGATTCTCTCTTATTACCTACGAGACTACTTCACTTTCATCTTAAATCGCAATTCAACATTTCTTCACACTGCTAAAATGTTGCTAACCTTTAAATGCCTGGTGTGCAATGTATGGCACATGAATTTTAAGGCACTCCCTGACTTTCTTAAACCCAATATTTTTATTTGCTTAATAGCTAGTGTTTCTTTTTTGAGCATGTGGTGCTGCCATTTATCATAAGTAAGCCAAAATACAAGTCAGATACACGCAATTGAACTCAATAACATATGCATGAACACAATTGATGCATGTCTTTGCTATATGCGTATCTTACTCATCATTGTGAGTCAGACAATATAAATATGTGCTTTATACAAATATTACTACTAATAGAAAAAGACTAGCAGCATTAATTGAATTTTCTCAGTTGCACTTTGTATACACACTGTCAAAACTACGTGTGCCATATTTGGAACATCAGGCATTAGTAGTAGCAATGTTGCAACACAAGCCACAAATATTTTGCAAATTTTCAATGTATTTTTAATGAAAATTTAAATCAAGTGTAGATTTTCTTACATTTAATGAAATTTTGATTTCAAAAAACTTTTCTAATAATTTTTTAACCTTAAATGTTCAATGTGCTACATATGACACATATTGCAATTCACACAAGATTACAGAATACCATCGATTTTTTTACTGAGATGTTTTAGATACACCTCTTAGCACTACTTAGTACATCTTTTATAATTATTGAATAAATGCATTTGTGTTTGGGCATTAAAGGGCTCAACATAGTTGTAAAGCTGCACTCCAAATTTATTGTAATAAAATACAACAATTTACATAGTGGTTATCAACCTCAGCAGTCTTTTTAAATCTTAAGTCCCGAAAAATACTGGGATAACGAAGTCTATAACTAGTTGAATTCATATTGTAAACAATTTCACTTTTTTTAAATGCATATTTACTATAATTTTCCCTTAGCTCCCTCCCTGAAAGTTGATATTCGTTAAACCCAACTATATATATATATATATATATATATATATATTCATTGTAATTCTATATATGTNAATTATAAAAAGACTTTCCCCCATAAATATTATATGTCAGATTTAAAAAATTCGTAAGCAAAAAAAGTGTGATAAATGTATCTAAAGCCTTACTAAATTTTAAGGAAATGACATTTTAATGAAACGAAATAATCATTTTTCATTTACTTAAGGCTAGATATATGTATGTATATGTATGTATAAGCGGCATGAAAGACATAGACTTTCGTAATCACGATCAGTACAACACATGGACATAAACTAATTATTTTCTATAGAGTGCACTTTTCAGATGTTTATAGCCTGCACTATAGATTAAATTAATGACGTCATGATGGATTGTATAATTAATAATTAATGTTTAATTTCTTGCTTGATGATTATAGTCTCACCTAGATTAGGATGCTGTATTCTTATTTGTGTGCAAATTATTTTTTAGCACCGCGTCCATAAATATATATTTCTTATTTTGTTATGCACACCGGGAGTGGTAAATACATGTAATTTACTATATAAATTTTATTTCCCTCGTTTTTCAACCAAATTCAATTACCATCACTACTAAAATATTGTTATAATTAAGCATTAAAACAGATGTAATCTTTGAATGGTATTAATTTGTTTGCTTGAGATCTTATTTTTGTTTATTTTCTTTAATGTTAATTCTTCAGCAATTTTGTGTTTTGTTTCTTTGTAATAATTATGAAATTTTCTATTTTCAATTNCAGTTTGATTTTGTGAATGTAAATTATATATGGATGTAAAATTGCTGAATACAATTATAGGCAAGCTTTTTGCAAAATGTATATTTAAATATACAACTGGCTTTCACTTTTCATTCGAGTACAAAAATGAACCAGATTTCAAAAATTTTTGTCAAAACTGTATATTTGTGTTTAATCTAAGAATGTAATTGAAATTTGATTGAAACTTTCCATCAATTTTTCCGCAGTAGCATATTTAGTAATGAATACTAATGGAAATAAATCAATATATGTTTGAAATGCGAATTTAACATCCATGTACTACTTAAGAAAGGATCCATAGACAAAATGTCCAGGTTACGAAAAATCTTTTCACAAAGATTTTCCCTAGCCTTTTATAGGAAACTTTTCAGAATACGAAATCTGTATCTGCTTGGATTGAATGTGGAGACCACGATTGTGAAATTTTGATAAAATACATCTGGAATTCATAATTGATTGTTGGCTATTCTTTAAATAATCTAAAACTTTCATTTCTGTGTTTCTGTGAAATAATTTAAATTTAACATGCATTTATTACAGACTTTGTTACAATTATATGATTTATAACAAATTTATGTCTAATTTCGGTGGGCTGGCAACCCATTGGACATTTGCAAGGAAAAAATTGTCATGAACTCAAGGACGAATTAATTCATACGTAGGTGAAAGGTACTTCTATGCATATAACAAGTTTATTCTTATTTGAGAACATTATTGAGGTTGGTGTTAGATCAGAATTACAAATTTTCAAATAAAAGGTGAAGTTTAGAAATAACTTAATAATCGCATCATTATCATATATATTAAATTCAAATTTTCATTAACGGTACTTTTTTCTACTTTCCCATTGATAAAAATGTATACACTCTGATGTTGCTATGTATTCGATTGAAGTGAATATTAAATATATTTTAACTCAGGTTATAGTGAAAAAAATTATTATCAGTGCTCGTTTTCATATTTAGTTAGAGCTCACAAGTTTTAATGGGATTTGGTTTACAAAAAGAGGATTTATGAAAAAGTGCGCAATTATTTTACATGAGTAATGTATGATTTTTTGTTGATTGTTGTGACATGCCTCCTATTTTGCAAGCGTTGTCAATGGAGCTGATTGTTCAGTTAGTTGATCAATTCCTTTCGACAGATTTAGTTGCAATGTACATGTACAACACTATTTACTCTGTACTATGCATATACAATATGTCAAAAGGGAGTAAGAAATTAGAATACGGGTCAATTAGAGTTGGGAAATCTGCTCATAATTTTTGTCGGTTAGGTTCGGTTGGTTAGCTTTGAAGTTCTGAACCATAAATGCAAAACTTCAAGAAAAATCCCCTGGTTTGGGTGGAACCATTTTACCCGGCTTTGTCCAATTGATTTTAAGAGTCTAATGTTGGAAACATTTTACTATAGATAACAAATAATGTTAATAGAAATATATTTGTTTCCCAAGTATTTATTTTGAACGCCATCTAGCGGAATACTTTAAAGTACAACTTAGTTATTGATAATGAGAAATTTATATATGTATTCGAAAGCGAAATTATTTATATATATATATGTGTATATATATATAAGTTTAAAACAAGATTCTCAACTATTTTTAATGATCTCATTTAACCTGTCATACAAACCGGATCTGAATTTGAAGAAATAAATAACTGTACCATTCTAAGAACTACATTTGTGCAATTTTTTCAAAACAACAAATAATATTTATGTAACGATACGAAATATTACAAAATAACCAGCTAGTCAAAATTGACAATTTAGAAATATCGATGTAAAACTGCTAATAAAGATTGTTTCACACGGTCCCAAAGTACGGCTCGTTATTTGTGCAATATTTAGTGTTGATAACAAGACCTAGATTATGCTTTGAGATTCATTTAATTATTTCCAAAATACTTTATAATATTAATAGATTTGTCTATTGTGTGAATTGGAATTTCGGGATTGTTTGTCAGACAGGTTAATGAGATCAGATGGATAACACCTCTATTTTGGTCTTAATGTAAGTTCTAAGAAGGTAAGAAGCAATATAAGTTTTAAATTTACAACTGTTTTTCTAATTTGACATCAACTTGCACTCAAATTACTAGTCGATACATAATGAAGCACGTTAAGAAATTTTTTAAAATATTTAGATAATAAATTCTTAGTTCTAACAAATTATGAAAAAAATGATAGGTTAACCCAATTGAAAAGTGTAAAATTAAAAATGCAATGGCGAAAAACAAAACAATTAATGAGCAATAAAAAAATTACAATGTTGTAAGGAAATGAAAATTTCTGTAAAAAGTAAACTATTCATCATACATTGCAAAAATAAATAATATACACAATTACGTAATAAGAGAACACTATTGTTAAAAGTATCGTGTCCATGTTTTAATTATATTTGAAATGCCCCAGTAATGTGTGTTTTAGAACAATTATTCCTTAAGTTTTTTAAAGGCTTATAATTGTGTTCAATTTTAATATCAACATTCAAATTATTACCTAATGTGCAAACATTTAGAGTAAGCGAGGTCTGATAATTTATATTACTGAAAATCGTTTTAGTTTTAGATTTAATATACCCTAACCCTAACTGCCAAAGAAATATAAAGATTCTACATCGGTTGCGGATTTTAATAAAAAAATTAAATTCTTTGTCTATCACAACTTCTAAATCTTTTACCAGGATACTTTGTTAAATTTTATCATCGCAAACTTTAATGTTTTGTTTCGGAAATTTTTATCGTCTTTTTGAGAAAAAATCTTGCATTTTATAATGTCGGCATTAATTTTTAACTTACTTTTGTTAAAGTAATCGGGCTTTGGGGTACGTTTAAATTGTACTGACATAATAAATAGCATAAATTTTCACGTTTTGATACTTTACTTAGAAAACTTAGAATATAATTAGTTGATTAGTATTATGTTAACAATTTTTAGTGCAACGACACGATCACAATGATCTGAGCAGTACCAATTCTGCATATTAATATGTCGCTTGCCTTTACAGCCTTGGACTATTAGGAGCTGTTGATGAATATATGGTTCCTATTACCTTGCTAGGCCATTAAAGAAGTTTTTTGCTATAATTTTGACCAACAGAAGCTATGTTATGTGTAGAATTTACAAAAGAATTAAGTAAACAAGTTCAAAGCATCTAAAAATTTGGAGAGCAAGTTATGAAGCTTACAATTTTAAGATGAGCACATGCATAAACTATTAAGATTCAGTGCTATTATTTTTGTTGTAAATTTAGAAAATATAAAGGAAATATTTTATGAAACATTTTAGTGTCGATGGTTTTCTCAACAGAAGTATATTTAATAGTTTTTTTGTTAAAGTTGTTAAAACGCTTAATAATTCTCAAAAATTGAACATGTGTATTAAATAAATATAACGCAAAATGTAAAAGTAAACGTCAATTTTTTTCTGGTTAAAATAATATTGCAAAGTAAATGTCAGAGGCAAAAATTTTATTCATCTTTAATGCATTAGCAAACCTTGAAAATCGGTATCAATTCATTCGTTCAAAACTTCACTTTTAATTCAAAGTATGTAAAAATTAATATTTTTTTATTGATATGGTATTTTAAAATTTATTTTACAGTGTAAGTAATTTCATACAACGCGTGTTGTACCTTTTGTACTAAAAGTTAAATCTAATAACTAACATAATAAATAAACAATTCTTTAATAACGACAATATTGTTATAAGAATTTCTAATTGTTAAGCAATGGTGTATCTAATGCACTTTAACTATATTTCTACTAGTGTTACTTTTAATTAAGTAGGCAATTTTTCTCCTTTTTGTCACAATTTTATCCAAGCCTGTTAAGAAATATTGAAAGCAGTTTTCATGGACACATTTATGGGGTTGCGCCCGCTCGTGCGATAATGACGATTTGTGCTTGAAGTACAGGCAAATAAGGTTTTTTCAATCAGAAATCAGTAGTATGAATTGGGTCGTACACCGTGGCACAAATGACCTTTTGACTTTGGCGGGGATGTCTGGCGTGGCTATGATGTAATTGTGTACTTTGGACGTCTGTGTATCTCTGACGTCATTGGAACATATTCTCTTTTGTTATAATATTTGTTGGCAAACACATTTGTTTGCAGTCTATTGTTTAAATGTAACCAATTTTTTTATTCATATACGTTTTTGGAATTACATAATTAATAAGTCGGAATCCCATGAGATTAGAATTTTTGCAATCTATTGTTCAAAATGTAACATTTTTCAATACATATTACATAATTTTTAAATACCTTTGACATTCTATATACAAAGAATTTACGTTTTTGGGAATTACATTTTATTTCTATTTTCTTTGGTAACAATAGTAACTAACAATTATTTTCAAACAATGAGAAAAAGACCTGTTTCACATACGACACATATGTCAATTGCAAAAATAAACACATTTGTTTGCAGTCTATTGTTTAAAATGTAACCAATTTTTTTTCTTACTTATTTACGTGGATTAACTTAGCTTACATGTTTTATTTTCTTTACATACTTCATACTGGCATTTTGTTAATGTATGTGTCTCGCTTATTTATGGGGCTTCATTTAGTTTAAATACTTGTTTTTTTATTAACATACATGACATTGGAAAATACCACATTAATTTAGTTTACATTGTTTAGTTTACATAATTGTTTTTTATTAACATACATGACATTTGAAATACCAAATGAATTTAGTTTACATACTTGTTTTATTCGGTAAAATTTAATAACAAATGTTTGAATCAGAGAGATAATAATACTCGTTAGAAGCGTAATGGCTTATTTGGGTAATAAAGCAAAATAATTTTTCGGAAAAAAACCAAAAACTAGTTTATGCAAAAACTCGCAATTTCTAATATTTAATAAACGTGTTTAAGACAAGACAAAAATGTAATTTATTCTACACTTTGCTTATAATGATCATATATATATTTTACTATTGAATTTGTCTATTGTGTTAGTTTATCGTCATTGTTGTTGAGGGAATTCTGTAGGAAACAAACACAATGTGTATTTGCACATTATGAATCTCACACGATCGTATCTAAATTAATGACTAATAAATTAAGTGATAGATCACAGTATAAAGCACATGATAAATAAAAGTTTAAACAAAATCAAAAAAATGAGTATTAACAAACAAACAACGTTTCTATTTATGATAAAGTCTATAATAAATTTCACACCAGACATTAAATTCGTAGTAATTTATTAGAATAAAATTTATTCCGTTTTAAAAGATATATCTGTAAAACTAACTAGAGATAATATTGCAAAAAGTGTTAAGAATCAAAACAATATCTGAAATTTAATTATAAAAATAGCTTAACAAAAAGTTTGAAATCTTTCAGAGTAGTTGTCTTTGTTTCAGCAATGTGAAATTACATTATGCCGGTTGTGCATATTCTTATGTGTTAAAAGTTGCATGCTTTAGTAATGTCAACATTATGGTTTTATCTATATGAATTGTTCAACTGTCAGAATGTAACAAACTATAAACACACTACAGCCATGTAAACTTCCATTATACCACTGTGTGTACAAAGTTGCATCTCTCTACAGACAATTTTTAACATTGCGTAATTTGTTATCTATTGTTCAACTGTCAAAAATATATGCAATCGTAAAGATTGTTATCTACCAAACATGAAATCCCTTTACAATTATAACAATTAAATAAAACACTTTCAAATCATATAAAACTAGAATTTTTTCACAAGTTGGAAAACAATCTCATTTACAACATGATTTTCCCAATTTATACAATTATGTAAATGAAAGATGCTACAAAACTAAAATGTTAATAAAGTAAAACGATTTATCAATCACAGTCTCTGGTAAAAATGAAATAAATATTTTTTCAATACGTTTTTCTCGTTGAATTCAAGAATAAGAACGTTTCAAGATTGTTGATAACATGTTTTGTTATTAGTGTCGTAAATTGGTTGTTAACATTTATTGATACACATATATTCAAAACGTTTAAAAATATTTATTTTATATTATAAGAAATTGATTACATTTTAAAATTTTATTGGTGTCTTTTATGTTAAGATTTAAATAAATAACTGGTATATGACTTTTCCACGTTTGTATAATTACATTTTTTCTGACGTTTTTTCACTTTTATGACTTATATTTCTTTCTGAAGTTTTTCCATGTTTGTGACTTACATTCCTTTTCCGACGTTTTTTCACGTTTGTGACTTACATTTCTTTTCCGACGTTTTTCCATGTTTGTGACTTACATTCCTTTTCCGACGTTTTTTTTACCTTTGCGACTTACATTAAAAAACTTTTCCTCAACGATGACATGGGGATTGGGAACAGTGCTATTGCAAAACGTATTGTATTACAGTTTAGTAAATAGAAAATGTATAGTTTTGCTTTCACTCTTTTTCTACATGTACTAGTTTTATGTTAATATGTTTGATAAATTATTACATTTCATAAACATTAGTTTTAATATAAGAAATTTAAACTCCTACGTCTTCTTTGTAAATAGTTAAAAATCTATAGTATTCTTTAAACTGATAAATGTCAATGTTTTACCTAGCTATTAATTTAACATGCAATTGACATTCAAATTTAGCATGAGGGAAGGATGATTGAAATAAAGTAATCGCTAGTTTAGTAAATTTAATAATACTATTTATTATACAATGAGAATGTTTCAGTAATGGTAGATTTCTAGAGATACATCTCATCAACTAAGTTAAATAAGTGTAATATTAGATAATGGGATGGATGCATGTTATGTATAATAAATATAATTAGGGATAAAATAAGTATATACATTTATTCACAGGTTAATATACAGTACTCTAACGATTTGTTTTGACTTTTCGAAAAAAAATTATTTGCCTTTGGGATATTTAATTTTTAAGTTTGAATCCAGTTCAGAAATGAATTCTCTAAATTCCGAATTTTTTATTGAGAGATTCTGAAAAGTTATGTGAATATATTTAAAAGAATTAGTTGANGTTTCTTAAATTATGTTTATATATAGGTAAGCTTTCTCTAACACCAGTAATATTGAATTTTGAGTTAAGAATAATTAGAATTAAATATATGAAAGAAAGTGAGTTATTAGTGATAGCATAAATTAGGTGAAAAATTCGCCATAACCCAATGAAAGTCAAAAATAAAAAAAATAAAATTTACCATCCTTAGAAAAGTCTAAGAAAGTTTCCAATCCTCTGAACCTCGGCGGGTGATAACGGCTGTGTGGTGTTGAGAGAATTTCGGCATAACTTCGTCCCATGTTTATTGGCGGCGAAAGTAAGGCATGTTTGGGCGGAGATTGTTCAAAGGTGTTGGGCGGCGTTTGTAAAAATGGTTGACGTGTGTTTGAGAACCGGTGTTGAGGCGGAAAAGGTAAGATAAAAGATTTCGAGCTGGCGGTGTAGGTCTTTTCATCACGTAATCGCCGCGGTTCGGCGGCGTGTTAAAAAAAAATTTGATGGACCGTGCAAGCGTTGCATAACCTTGTTTAGTGTAGTGGATTCCATTTTTCGTGAATAAACTTCTATCAACAGAAGATCCTAAATAAAAACAGTTAGAGATGTCAAAAACGGTATAATTTATCAACTTGGCGTTTTCTTTAATAAGTAAATTTAGTTCAGCGGATTTTTTGTTTAACACCTCGTCCTTAGGAAAAAGAGCAACTTCACCAAGGAAAACTTTAGCTGAACTAAATTTAGTTTTAATAACATTAATTAATTTCTTATACTTATCTGTATAATCTTCTTTCTTTTGCATTAAGTCGTTTCTTCCTATTGTAATGAGAATTCTCTTTAAATTATTCGATTCGGGATAAAGAGGAATTACATCAGCTATGTCTTCAATGGTGACTCCCGGATACGAATGAACACATGATGTAGAAGTTGTTAGTAATCTCGGAACTTTCAGATGACGGTACATTGATGATCCGATGGCAAGAAATTCAGCTTCTGCTCTCAAGTGTTTCGGACGTTGTATCTTCTGGAGCTACTTGAGTAGTTTTGTTGGTGGATTCAGAAGGAGTTTCTTTGATAGCTGCTAGCATGTTGAACAGGATAATTAGTTCGTCTCGGCCGAGATTCTTGAGAGGAGCTAATAATTTAGTTTTGTTTAACTCCTCTTCAGGTAACGCAATAAGCGAAGTAGCGTTAAGCGTGGTAAGCACAGCGTGCTCGCAAAGAACCGACTGCTCGCGGTGAAAGCATCAGTAATTTCTAAGAATTTGCTTTCAATCATGTCAATGGCAAATGCTGCGATGAGACATCCCAATGGTGATCTCATAGCAACACCATCGATTTGTTTGTATAGTTTATTATTAAAGTAATAACAGTATTGCAGCGTGCGAATTTAATTAGTTCTTCAAGTGTTTAATGGTCAATCAATTTTCCTTCTGTTGGGAAAATATTTAGAATATGTGATATTGTAATATTGAGTGGAATATTTGCGAACAAAGAAACTACATCAAAATTCAAATTATTGTCAACTTCCTCAAGTTTTGTAATGAAATCAAATGTATCACAAACATTGTATTTCTTAGGAATATATTGTTTTAGTGCTTAGTCAAGGATCTTTGCTAACTTATAATTATAATTGTTTATTGCTCTTGTCAATACCCTGCTATTTGGAATTTTGCTGCTGTGCTTACTGCAAAATGGGGAATTAAAAACACTAATTGGACTTTGTTAATAACTAGCTTCAACTATATTTATGCTGGTTTTGGTGTTCTTGTGCAATAATAAGCTGGGCTTTACAATCTTTTTAACTTTAACCCGAACTCTAAATATTAATAATAACCGCTGTTCCGAATTCTTCCAAAGTACACAATATATATATCTCTTTTCTAAACAATCTCATTAGAGGCTGATTTGTAAATTTAGTGCTTGCATGTAGATGTAGACAATGTCGCTTCGATAGTCGGTAAAAACTTTTTATTCATTCTTTTCATTCAATTGTTTTGTATGATGCGGCATTAGAGTATATTATAATTTTAAGTTTTGTTGTCTTTAGTATTTTTGGAATTACCTGTGAATTATGGCCAAGACTGTATATCATTCCAAGAAGCAATGCGTTTCTTCTTTACTTTAGAGTAATTGTTTTTGCGAAAATGCTGTTTGTTAGTTCGCCCTACTAATTATGTTTATTATCAATCTGATCTTTGTTCTTTGTTATTCTATTGATTAAGTTACATAAAAATTAAATCCACAATTCCTTGGATGAGTTCATATAACTGGTGAAAAAAGGGATGTAGTTGTCAATAACTTTGCCAATCGGTTACGGTAAAAACCTAAATAATCATTCTTTTATAAGATATTGTAAGCTTTTTACTATGATATACATAGATATTTTACTTTATTTGATATATTAGTTAAAGAATCGCTTCATTATGTTTCTATTGTAGAATTTAAATATTCGACATCTAAATTTTTGAATTCGCCGTTTGAAATTGAATTCTTTGAAAATTGGCTTGACCATAAAACATATAATTTGCTAAGCTAGTGTTAAAAACTAATTAGTTTTGAGGGCATATCGAAAACTCCAATATTTGCTTATGTTATCTCGGTATTTACAATTTACTATGTAAAGACCATTTGGTATTTACTTTCTCATTAAATGATGCACCGTATCTGTAAACTAAAAGAAGAAAATGTAGAAGACGTAGTTAGACTCATACGACAGTTAGCAGATTACGAAAAATCTATGCATTTGTGTAATGCAAATGTTAACGGTTTGACAGAAGATGGATTCACAAGCTCTCCTCCATACTATCATGCACATGTGGCAGAGTATTCACAAGATGGAATCGAATGGAAAATCGTGGGATACTGTATATACATTCATGGTTTCTCAATTAGATTTGGGAAATACATTTACTTAGAGGTTAATTTTGATATAATGTAGCATATATTATGTATTATGAAATATCTTTAAAATTTTTGGTAATTAATTATGCACCAGAGCCCTACTAACTCTAGAGTGTGATGGAAGCAGCTGATTTCACAGCTTTTTTAAAAAATTCAATATTGAAGCTGTAGTTAGCAGATTCTTCAAGTTTTTTGCAGGGATGAAGTAATTATTTTTTGTTCTCACAACTCCACAGTTTCCCACATGATATTTAAAAAACTATCATAAAATAAGCATAGCTCAAAAATGAATATATATATATATATATATATATATATATA